>PVKP010009590.1:0-67706 GCA_004027715.1 Plecturocebus donacophilus
AATCCATCCATCCATCCATCCACTCACTCACCCCCAACATCCATCCACTTACCCCCTAGATCTATCCACTCACTCATCCCCCTACATCCATCCATCCACCCACCCACCCACGCACTCACTCACTCTTCCCTCCATCCCTCCCATGTGTAGACATGGGACTTTCATCTGTTAGGCGCTGCAGAAATAACCCTGAAGAGACCTGGACCCAGCTCTCAAGGAGCCCACACCTTACAGAAGACATCTCCCCAGGTGTCTGCCATTGCCCCGTGCATGCAGAGAAGCATGCTGGGCCGGGGCCTCCTCTGCTGGGGGATGGGCAGGGAAGAGAAAGGACAGGTCTCCAGCACAGCTGGGGGCCTCGGCTCCCATGGCAACACCCTGTGGATCCCCTGTTGAGCAGGGGTCTGCCGGAAACCTGTATTTTTAAGCAGGGCTGCTCTGTGCGTCCTCACCTGTGACAATGGCCGGGATGCCCCAGCCCACCACGTAGTAGAACCTCATGGGCCCCGCGTCGATGTTGCGCACCTCGGTCAGCATGCGGTAGACGTGCAGGCTCTCCACCAGGGTCCAGGCGAAGGTGCTCATGTAGATGAAGTGGAGAAGGATGGCGACCACTGTGCACAGGAACTGCGCAGGAACAGGCAGACTCAGCGAGCGCCCCTGCAACCCAGGCTGCGGCCAAACAGGCAGGAGCGGGGGTGGGAGAGCTAACAATTCCAACCACTCCATGCATCTGTCCTCTACGGAGCCAGGGACTGAAAATCAGCATCCATGGCGCAGCTGAGCCAGCCCTGCCTGCCTGGACAGAGGGCAGCATGAGAATGACCGAGGCAGACCGGCCTCCAGGCCATGAAAGCAAACCCATGCTCGGGAACTGCCCCTGACACCGGGCCTGGGGTGGCTTCACACCCAGTACTCTGGGAGGGGATGCCCTGGCCAGTGCCCCCAAGGTTGCTGCCAGCTGGGAGAGGGTGGCAGGCTCTCCTCTGGGTCCCGGGAGGCTGAATCAGCCAAGTGTGAGATGGGGGGAGGAGATGGAGGCATTTGGAGGGTCCCACCCTGACCCCACCCTCAGCTGGCCCGCCTGGACACACTGTCTAATCCTCAGCAGCCATCCATCAGGCCACCCTACCAGGGGTCCCAGGGAATTACCCTTTAAAAGACACAAAAGAATAGGAGAAGGAGGGCCCCCGCCTCAACCCTAGGCTGGAGGCCACTTTGCGCAGGCACCAGGTCGCGGCACCCCCAGAGGAGGTTGGCACAGTGCAGGCGGCCCTGCTCCCACATCAGCCTGGAGGGGCCAGGCACCCTCCAGAAAGAACGCCTCTGAGGTGGGGAGGGCCCCAAGTCAGCCCCGCATCTGTCAGATGCAGAACAGAGCAGGAACCAACTCAGAGAACGCAGGCCCGGGTTACGCCGATGATAGGCCCTTTGCCTCGGACCACGGACTTGGTCAGGAAACGAGGCGCGAGCGTGTGGCTGGTGAACCCTACGCCAAACACCCCGGTTTCCTGAGTGGAAATCAGCCGGCTTAGGAAAACGCAGGCGGCGGGCAGGCTGGTTGGCTGCTTTAAATAATGTGAAAAGTATCGAGTATCAGATGAAGCAGCACATGGGGAAAAAAAACAACAACGTGAAAAGCAAACCCACAAAACCACCTTTTGAAAACAAAGTGCGAGGACTGTGCCGTCCTGGCTACAGCAGGTCGCACCTGCTTCCGTCACCCACATACCACCTTTTCCAGAAATAGAACGAAGACAAAAGCGGATGCATAATAAATCATTTCAGCCTGCCAGTGCTCTAAGAGATGAAAAACCTCGCCCAGAGATAGGATTGTGGGTTTACAAAAAACCCATAAAGCCCAGGCATGCTGCCAAGACCCTAGAACGCTGCCCGGGCGCCCTTTCCTTTTCCTGCTCAGCCGTGCGTGGCTGCCGGGACAGCGCTCACTCCCGGAGAGATGAGTCAGTGCTGGAACCCAGGGGCCGCCTCGGCTTTGCTGGTGGGGTCGAGCTGCAGGGAGTGGCCTGCGCCGCCCCTCTCCCCCATTCACACCATTCAACAGCGCACTAAGTGGTTTTGAGACGCACCGTGCACTTCTGGAGAGCCATCCCCGTCCAGTGCGCTGATGGGAACATGCCCATCGCGGGGACGCGCCTGGCTGTGGGTGTGAAGAAAGCCCTCCAGGGCAGCAGTGACTGTGCTGTGTAGACCCCACGCACGGAGCCCCCAGCAGCCCAGGGCCTCGGCCGCAGGGAGCCCCTGGGAGCAGCAGGGAGGGCTGACCCTGACTGGTCCGAACACGCCTCGGGGCTCATCCTTGGTGGGCCAGGCCTGGTGTTCCACCTACCGCTGCTGGGAAGCCGTGGCGCCTTCTCAAGGGCGAACTGCGGGTGTCAGGGGTGCCCACCTTCCCTCTTGAGCTGAGGGGGGTCTAGAGAGGTCCCACTGCTTGCCGTAAAACAGGACGAGCAGCCCAGGTCAGCACGTGGCTGTGAGCAGCTAGCCGGAAGGTTCCAGCTCCGTCTTTCTGTTCCACTTCCCCACAAGGGCTGCCCACTGCTGCGGACACCATCTCCACCCCTGCGATGGAGGCAGCCTCCCCGGTTCACGCTGCACGCCTTCCTCGGCCCCACATCTCACCCAGACCTTGCCTCTCAACAGGTGGTGTCTTCATCTACTCGTTCTCCCTTCTGGAAATGTCAAAGGCCCCCAACCCCTCCTTCCCGGCTGGCCCCGTCCCTTTCTTCCCATGCCCAGTGCCCTGGCTCTGGGTTCTGGGCCCCCACTCCGCCTCCCAGGCTTGTGGGCTCCATCAGACTGCTCTGCTCCTCTGCCCGCCGTCCACCTGCTGCCTGCCTCCTATTTCTTTCTTTTTTTTTTTTTTTTTGAGACAGGGTCTCACTCTGTTGCCCAGGCTGGAGTGCAGCGGTGCAATCTCAGCTCCCTGCAACCTCTGCCTCCCAGGTTCCAGCGATTCTCGTGTCTCAGCCTGCCGAGTAGCTGGTATTACAGGTGCGTGCCACTATGCTCAGCTAATCTTTGTATTTTCAGTAGAGAGAGGGTTTCGCCATGCTGGCCACGTTGCCTAGAACTCCTTGACCTCAAGTGATCTGCCCGCCTCCGCCTCCCAAAGTGCTGGGATTACAGGCGTGAGCCACCGCACCGGGCCCGTTTCTCATAATGTGCCTGTAGATTGGTTTAGATTTTTCGGCGATGAGATCCTTCACGTCACCTAATAGAGAGAGCTTTGTTTCTTCCTTTCTGATCTCCATGCTTCCGTTTTCCTCCTTCACTGCACTGGCAAGGCCGCCCTACGCCACGGCGATGAACTGAGTGGTGAGCGGACTCGTCTCTTCCCATCGTCATTTGTGTCAACTGCAGGTTTTCCGCAGATGCCTTTATTAGGATAAAGTTTCACCCAGCTAGCCTGTTCAAAGGTTTCTCTTTCTAATCATTAATGAATGTGACACTTACCAAATTATTTTGTACATTTTCTTCTGAGAAAAATAGTATTTTTCCCTTAAATGTACTAGTGAGGTAAATGTCATTCATAGACTTTTATAATGTTAAACTACCCCTGAATTCCTCAGATAAACTCATCAGGGCCATGGTTTTCATACTGCAATGCAAATTCTCTAATGGTGCTAGGACTATTCAGGTTTTCTCGATCTTAAATCTTCTGTTCTGAGTCTCACTCTGTCACCCAGGCTGCAGTTCAGTGGCGCCGTCTCTGCTCACTGGAACCTCTGTCTCACAGGCCCAAGCGATTCTCCAGCCTCGGCTTCCTGAGTAGCTGGGATTACAGGTGCCCGCCACCATGCCCAGCTAATTTTTGTGTTTTTAGTAGAGACGGGGTTTTACCATGTTGGCCAGGCTGGTCTCGAACTCCTGGCCTCAAGTGATCTGCCTGCCTCAGCCTCCCAAAGGTATCCTGCTGGGATTACAGGTGTGAGCCACCACACCCGGCCCCTAAGGCAGTCTTGACAAGAGTCGTATTTTGTCTCGGATGTACTAGCATAACATCGTTCAAAGCGGTGTCTTCCCTTCTTATGCCCAGCAGGGCTGCTATGTGCTGTTAGTCTTTTTCAGTCTCAGATTTGTCTTTCAAAATGAAGAATGGATTTATTTTCTCTTGGATCTTCATTTTCTATTTCATTGATTTCTTTTTATTATCATCTCCTCAATTACCTCTCAATTCTGCCTTTCTTATATGCTGCCAGTTCCAACGTGTAATTTTCATTGACCTTTTTCATTATGAATCTTCCCAATTCCTCTGAAACGTTTAAGGTCAGTCTGTGCTTTCTATAGGGATGTTTTGAGTTCATTTTATTAGGTACATAAAAATTTATGTTTCTATCTTCCCGGTGAATGGACTGTTTCATAGCAGCGCCGTCTCTAAATACCACTGTTCATCCTCACGCCGAGTTAGTCTGCTCATTTTATAGAACCCCCAGGTTCACTCCAGCTGGTATTCATCTGTCATCTCCCTTCTCATTATTCTCAACCTTTACGCCTCTTGTGGTCCTCCACACACGGGCTGGCTCTGACCCGGCTTTATCTTCTAGCTCTATGTCATGGGCAAGGTCCTATCTTTTTTTTTTTTGAGGTAGAGTCTCGCTCTGTCCCCAGGCTGGAGTGCGGTGCTCGATCTCAGCTCACTGCAACCTCCGCCGCCCGGGTTCAAGCGATTCGCCTGCCTCAGCCTCCCCAGTAGCTGGGACTGCAGGCACGTGCCACCACGCCCGGCTAATTCTTTTGTATTTTAGTAGAGACAGGATGGTCTCGATCTCCTGACCTCGTGATCCACCCACCTCAGCCTCCCACAGTGCTGGGGTTACAGGTGTGAGCCAAAGGTCCTATCTTGATCTCACTGGCAGGGTGAAGCCACAGGGCTGTCCAGGACTAGTATCCTTGGTACACAAACACAGAGTAGATTTCCCAGCTGTGGCCACTGGTGCCTCACTGGGCTCCACCCCAGCGGCCCGGCAGCACCAGCCAGAGTTCTCAGCTCTCTTCCTCACCAGATGCTGCCATGCCCTGGGTGTGCTCTGGAGGACGTTTCTCCAGCTTTCAGCCATCTCAGTCACTTCCTAGGGCAGCCTCTGCTGTTACCCCAGCTGGGGGACACCCCTCAGGGACGCTCAGCTGTGGGACCACCAGCTCCAGGAAGGCGGGGACCTGGACTGCTTGTTCCATTCCCCACCGTGCTCCCAGCCCCAGGCACACGGTAGGTGCTCAGTCATTGCACAGCTACTGAGAGTGTGAATGGTGACTGAGGTAAAGGGTTAAATGCACCCAAAGTCACTGTGTGAATTCAGCAGCTAAAGATCCAATGTGGGTCAGCTCTCCCCAAACATAATTTCAGAAAAGGGCCCCGGCCGGGCATGGTGGCTCACACCTGTAATCCCAGCACTCCGAGAGGGCGGGCGGATCACCTGAGGTCAGGAGTTTGAGACCATCCTGGCCAACATGGTGCAACCTCGTCTCTATGAAAAACACAAAAATTAACCAGGCATGGTGGCGCATGCCTGTCATCCCAGCTACTCGGGAAGCTGAGGCAGGAGAATCGCTTGAAACTGACGGGCAGAGGTTGCAGTGAGCTGAGATCACGCCACCACACTCCAGCCTGGGGACAGAGCGAGACTCCATCTCAAAAGAAAAAAAGAAAGGGCCCCCCATCTCCCAATAAAGAGTCAAGGTGGTGATGTGCTTGGACCCGCTGGTGAATACAACGTCTCCACCCAAGCCTGTGACCCGGCAGGTTCCTCTAGGGCATCTGCGAATCAGAGGTGGTGGCGAGGAGGACGCCAGCCCGGGTGCTTGGTGTGGCCAGCACGGGACTGCTAAGGCGGGCGGATCACCTGAGGTCGGGAGTTCGAGACCAGCCTGGCCAACGTGGTGAAACCTCGTCTCCACTAAAAATACAAAAATTAGCTTGGTGTGCTGGTGCATGCCTGTAAATCCAGAACTCTGGGAGCAGGCTCCAGGGTGCAGCCCAGACAGCGGGGAGGGGAGCAGAGTGGTCATACCGGGTTCTCCGTCTGGTTGATCCCCATCACGAACACCAGCTGAGAGAGGAAAAGTGCGGCAGCCAGGTGCTTGTGAATGCTGTGCAGGTTGGAGCACAGCGTGCGGACCAGGCTCAGGAGGACGAAGGCCACCAGCAGGGCCACCAGCGACAAGGACACGGCAGCGTAGGTGATGATCTTCAGCGGCAAGACCTCCCCGTTCTGTGGGCGGGAGGGTTGAAGGCAGAAGAGAAGGTAAGGGCCGAGGCTCATCTCTGGTCATTGCATAATATAGACAAATTACACACTTGCTTATTAAATGATCAAAGGCTGGCAGGAACCAGCGTGACCGTCACGTTGTTTTCAGGGTGGCACAGAACAAGCAGAAAGCAGAGATGAAGAGTGTGGGGTTACAGGTTCTGGAGGCGGAAGGTGCTGACGGCGGCACAGCGACAGGAATGTACTCAGTACCACTGGCCGTACATTTCAATGGGAAATTGTGTGTTATGCAGATTTTGCCACATTAAAAAACAACAAAACCGGCCGGGCGCAGTGGCACATGCCTGTAAACCCAGCACTTTGGGAGTCTGAGGCAGGGGGTTCACCTAAGGTCAGGAGTTCGAGACCAGCCTGGCCAAGGTGGTGAAACCCCGTCTCCACTAAAAATACAAAAATTAACTGGGTATGGTGGCGCGCCTGTAATCCCAGCTACCCAAGAGGCTGAGGCAGGAGAATCCCTTGAACCCAGGAAGCAGAGAGGTTGCAATGAGCCAAGATGGCGCCACTACACTCCAGTCTGGGCAACAGAACGAGGCTCCATCTCAAAAAAAATAAATAACTAAAAAACAACCCCACAGGCAATTCCTGCTTATGCAAAAGGTCAAGGAGTCTCCTCTGCAGGTGCATGCAATACCTCTTGGACTTCCACGCAATCCTATCAAGGACTCACTCTTTTGGCTGAAAGACTTACTCCCGCTTCACAAAGAAAATGAGTAATTGTGATAATACAACAGGAATGCAATCTCCTTTGTTCAGCAAAACCTTTTACTGAGCACTTATTATGTGGCAGAGGTTCTGACAGACCTGCCAAGAGCATTGTTCCTTATCGTCCTTAGATCACAGCTATGAGGTGAGTGCGGATGTGACCCTCATCTTCCTTCCAGGAGAGAAAACCAGTGCTTAAAGAAGCTAAACAGGCTGGGTGCAGTGGCTCACGCTTGTAATCCCAGCACTTTGGGAGATCGAGGTTGGTGGATCACCTGAGGTCGGGAGTTCAAGACTAGCCTGACCAACATGGAGAAACCCCGTCTCTAAAAACACAAAATTAGCCAGACGTGATGGTGCACGCTTATGATCCCAGCTACTTGGGAGGCTGAGGCAGGAGAATCGCTTGAACCCGGGAGGGGGAGGTTGCAGTGAGCTGAGATCACGCCACTGCACTCCAGCCTGGGCAGCTAGAGCAAAACTCCATCACACACACACACACACAAAAGCTGAACAACTCGCTGACCAGGGGCGGAGCTTCAGGTTTCAGTTATGTGGACTGGCAGGCTCGATTCTTCAACTGCCATGGCGATGGGCATCCATCCCCTCTCCATCCATTCTGTTGTTTCTACTTAACCCTTACTACGACATGTTCTATCATTACCACCAGCACACAGATGGTCTACGCTAGCTCCACATGTCTCTATCATAGCTCATTATATGAACTTACTTTTTAAATTTCCAGATCTCTTATTATACATTCCTTCTTTTTTTTTGAGACAGGGTCTGGCTCTGTTGCCCAGGCTGTAGTGCAGAGGCGTGATCTCAGCTCACTGCAGCCTGCGCCTCCTGGGCTCAAGCCATCCTCCTACAACAGCCTGCCAAGTAGCGGGACTACAGGCACGCACCACCATGCCTGGCTAAATTTCGTATTTTTGGTAGAGCCAGGGTTTTGTCATTTGCCCAGGCTGGTCTTAAACTTGTGAGCTCAAGTGATCTGCCTGCCTCAGCTTCCCAAAGTGTTCAGCTTACAGCTGCGAGCCACCACACCCAACCTTATTATGCACTTCTTAAGGGGTTTGAACTTGTCTTTATAAAAAAGGCTAGGTGCGGTGGCTCACGCCTGTAATCCCAACACTTTCAGAGGCCAAGGCAGGTGGATCACCTGAGGTCAGGAGTTCGAGACCAGCCTGGCCAACACAGTGAAACCCTATCACTACTAAAAATACAACAATTAGCCGGGCATGGTGGTGGGCGCCTGTAATCCCAGCTACTTTGGAGGCTGACGCAGGAGAATCGCTTGAATCCAGGAGGTAGAGGTTGCAGTGAGCTGAGGCTGCACCACTGCACTCCAGCCTGGGCAACAAGAGCAAAACTCTGTCCCCCCCCCCCAAAAAAAAGAAAGAAAAATTATGCTAAAATATACATGACATAAAATGTACCCTCTTGGGCATTAAATGTGCAGTCCAGCAGTGTGTATGTTCACACTGCTGTGTTTCCTGTGCTTTTACAAACCAGGACACCTGACCAGGCCCCAGGCCCCTGGGGAGTTCCTGCATTTGGGGAACAAGCAGCTCCGGTTCTCTGATATCTTCTGGAAGGGGTCGTTTACCATATGGGACTGAGCCGGGAAGCTAAGGTGACGCTGGGCCGGGGAGGCCGAGTGCTCATGGCCCTGGGCCTAACTGCCCCTCCTGAGGCTCCTTCAACGTCCTGGGCATCGCTGGGGCCTGCAGCAACACCCCAGGCTCACTCCACTGGCTCAGGGGCTGTCCAGAGACTCTGGCTTTGGAGCACCCGGACCACGGGAGCCTCGGACTCCCACTCCAGCCTCCTTTTTTCTGCCTCAATTTCAGCTTCCTTGGCCCACATGTCGCCTGGCATCCTGGCCATGAGATCACCTCCAACCTCGCCCTTATATGAACCAAGTCCACTAATCCCTGACCCCTTCTCCAGGCTGGGTCCTGCTGGGGAGTGCCTTCCACCCGTGAGACGGGGCACAGGAGGGCAGCTTCCCATGCGCACTGCACAGAAAGCCACAGCCCCCTCCGTCCCTGCCCCAGGGCTGACTCACCCTTCCAGGAATGTGACAGAAACCAGGGCCACTTCACATCAGAAAGCCCTGGGGAAGGACGGTGGCCTAGACGCCTGAGCCACAGCGCAGCCCTGGGGAGGGGCCAGGGGAGGCCACCCAGGCCTCTGGTTCTGCCTCCTAAACACCGGGTCCCACACGGGCCGTGCCCAGGCTGGCTCCTACCCCCTTCCTGTCTGGATAACGGGAGGCCAGGACAGCGCTCAGGCCACTCCCCAATTCATCCGCAGGCCCACAATGGCCAGCTCACATTCCCAGGCCGCTTAAAATGCCAGAGGTTAAACATTAGCCGCCCAGCCTTTTGTCCTGCGGCCCTGCGTCTGACCCTGAGGGAGAGCGCCCGCTGTGCCCGGCAGACCCGCTCTGAAGTGAGGGGCAGATTCTGGGAGCTCCTCGGAGGCCGAGATCTGGGTCTGTCATCCCGGGGTTTAATGCACAACCAGGGCTCTCTGAAAACCCTTGTCACGGGGCTTTGTTATGGAAATCCTCATGGACTCTGGCCAATCCTGGAACATGCTTTTTAACTGGTTGATGTGCTTGGTTCAAAGCACTTGGAGTGGAAGATTTCGTTTGAGGAGGGGCAGGCTCGGGGGTAGGCTTGGCGGGCACAGCGGCCGCAGGAGGATGCCCACCTCACGCCTGGAGACGTCCATGAGCACCGCGAAGCTGGCCGTGTGGCTGCACTGGCATGCAACGTGTGTCCGGTTTCTGGACAGGAGCTCGCACCCCCGGGCAGACCACCCTCCCGTCCCACTGGTGCTGCAGAGAGAAGAGAGAAGGGGCGGGGGTGAGATGGCTCCCTCCGCCCATGAGACTGTCGAGGGCAGCCTTTGCCCAGCCCTGGGGGCTCACAGGCCATCCTGGCCAAACCAAACAGCAGGTGACAGCCCGTGTCCTTGAAGGCTGCCCCCCACCACGTTCCTCACCGGCCCCCTGCACCGAAGATAAGAGACACCCGTGGCCAGGTGTGGTGGCTCACGCCTGTAATCCCAGCACTTTGGAGGCCAAGGTGGGTGGATCACGAGGTCAGGAGTTCCAGCCAGTCTGGCCAACAGAGTGAAGCCCCATCTCTACTAAAAATACAAAAATGAGCTGGGCGTGGTGGTGCACCCCGGTAGTCCCAGCTACTCTGGAGGCTGAGGCAGGAGAATCGCGTGAACACAGGAGGCGGAGGTTGCAGTGAGCCGAGATCGCGCCACTGCACTCCAGCCCGGGTGGCAATGCAAACTCTCTCCAACCATGGGAAGTCGCCCTTCCCTCCTGCGTCTCGTCAGGGCCTCCAAGGAGCAGCCTCTGAAGTTCAAGTTCTATGTGTCCTCTGGCAGCAAAACTCAAACGGGGCCGTCTCGCGTCCAGCACACACCCTGGAACCACCGACCGAGGTTCACACAGCTGCAAGGCACTCCTGTCTCCTTCTGAGGACAGACGCTTTCACAAGTAACACCTCACCCTCCTCTGACACTTTCATCTTCAGATTGCACAATAGTTTATGGGAGCTGCCCTGAAGCCAGGGCCCCACGGTGACTCCCGCTTTCCTGATGGGAAGCCCCAAATAACAAGCTGTTACGAGGTGCGTCTCAGCTTCAGACAGGGCCCTGCCCTCCCAGATGCTGGGAAAATCGCATCGCCGCTCAGATCCTTAGTTTGCTCGTCTGTAAAATGGGATGTGAACGCTAATATGCTTGCCATGAACTTTACAATCTGGAAATAATAGGTACAACATAAAGCAGACAGCAGATCACTGGAGCCGGAGCTAACTGCCAGGATACAGATGAATGCCCGGGACGGACAGCTGGCCCGACGTCCCTTGTGGTGAAAGGGGTTCCTTTATTCTCTCCTTTGTAAGCCAAGCGCCTATTACATTCCAGGTACTGTGCTGGTTGCTCATTAACTAGGACTTGGAAAGCACAGAAGCAGGAGAAGAAGGCTGGGCTGAACGGGCTCCTGGCATGGGCTCGCTCACCATGGGTGGCCCCCCGAACAGCCGCCACTCATGGCTCTCCACTGTGCCCAAGGGAACCATGGTGGGGGAGAGGGGAGTGTTCCCGCTGCACGGGCGCCCCCAGATGCACAACGTTCAGCCGATTTGAGCCTAGGGGTGCTCACGCTCTGACTCCCCGAGTCCTGCACAGCGTCTCGCCTTCCTGGCACTCCCTCCGGGTGTGTGGAGACACAGCGGTTCTCCCCACCAGATCGTGCTCCCATCCTCCCGCCACACCCCAGTTCTAGTGTTTTCTTCTAAACACAGACAGCAAAAGTGAAAATGAACCAGCAGAGTAAAAGCAAGCTCCTGGTAAAGGCAGAGCAACTCAAGAAAGTCCACGCCTCATGTAAACCCTGCAGCTAAAAACGCAAAAAGCAAAGCACAAGCACCACCAGCCCCCAGCAGAGCTGAGCCACACGACTCTGAGCCCAGTCTCACGCGTGGGCGAGACTCACTCATTATGCATTTTTCTAACTACGGAACGCCTCTCCCTCACTGGAACACACGCTGAAACACAGACTGGCACACCACCTCCCGCCTTCATCACTCTACCGACTGGCTCTCTGATGCTGCTTCTGGCCTGTGCTGTGGCCAGATGTGGCTGCCTGGGGGTAAAACCAGTCTCCAAAGCTGGGCTGTGTCGGCCTCTTGGTCAAGACTAGGATCAGGGGCCCTTGTCTGGTATGGGGACCCCCACACACAGCTGGGAGTTCCTACTGTCAGCAGAAGGGCTCCTGGGCCCAATCTCTGGGTCTGCCCTCCCGTGTGTGACCAGGACAGGTGTGTGACCTTATCCAGTAGTGAAGTGGCCAATACACTAGGGTGGCGCATTTCGGGAGTCCTGCAGGTGAGGAGCCCCTTCCTGGGTGTCAGCCTTGAGGGATCTCTCTGTGCACCTGCCTGTCTGGCTCTTCACATATGGGTCTGCATGCAGCTGCATGTGCATCTGCGAGTGTGCATCTGTGCGTGTGCATCTGCAGGTGTGCATCTGTGCATGTGTATCTGCACGTATGCAGCTGCGGGTGTGCAACTGTATGCATCTGCACGTATGCATGTGTGTGAATCTGCACGCATGCGTCTGTGGGTGTCCATCTGCGCTTGTGCATTTGCGGGTATCTGTGTGTGTGCATCTGCGGGTGTGCATCTACACGTATGCATCTGTGGGTGTGCATCTGAGTGTGCATCTGCGGGTGTGCATCTGTGAGTGTGCATCTGTGTGTGGGTCTGCATGTGTGCGTGCATGTCTGCGTCTCCATGTGCAGGTCTGTGTACGTCTGTGTGTGGGCATCTGGGGGGCTCTGATGCTCCCACAGAAGCAGAGCAGGAGGCTGACTGCCCCACAAGGGGCTGGAAGGGGAGACACAGACCACAAGCGACCATTCTCGTGGGACACTCTGCCACTGATCCCCCCACCCTGCGGTGCCCTCTGCCTTGGCAAAGCTCTCACATGGGGATGTGGGGCTCCCGGCGCCACACTTACGCCAGGGAGTGGTTCCAGAACACACAGATGGGCTTGGTTCGCTCCTCCGTCTCCAGCAGGGCGAACTCCACCAGGACGGGTCTCTCCAGGGGTCTTGGGAGCGGAGCCCCCTCGTTGTACACCAGCGTGCTCACCATCGGGGTATTAATGACGGGCCGGTGAGGCAGCCTGAGATCAAGAAGCCAGAGCATGGGGGTAAACACGATTAGGAAATGCTCACTTAAACCCGCCACACACAGGCCCTGAGGACATGCCATGGATGCGTTTCTAGGGGAGACAATCACACTGAGAGAGCTCGGAGCCACAGGCCCCACAGCGTCTTCATGCCCAGTGCAGGTTTTATCAATGACACGGCACACAGGGAGACGTGTCACCTCTGGGTCAGAAATTCAGAAAGAAACAGAAGGCACAGGTGTGAAGACGTTACAGCCATAACAGTTAACGGCAGACACACAGGGTGGCTTAAATGTCCAAAGACGCCAAAATAATGGCAGCTCTTGGGGGTGAATCACCCAGTCACTGAGAACCATGTGATCATGAGGACCCCAGAGTCAGGGAAGTGTCTGGGAAATGGCAGGAGGAGGAAGGGCAGAGGCTTGGGCTGCTCCCACCGAGGAGTCTGCAAAGCTGCTTCCAGACATGCATCCTTTCCAGCCCAAACTGGCTGAGCAGCCCTAAAGCCCCGGGCGCCAGGAGTAGGCACCACCCACGACAGCCTCAAGTCAGGTGTGTGGGGATAGCACAGGGTCCCTCGGGGCACAGGATGGGGCGTATGCTGGGGAGGGGGCATTTCTGGTGGAAGCATGGGGATAAGCCCAGGCAAAGGGTATGCAGTGCTCCAGGGGATGGCATCCCATGGCAGACCCAGAACCTCCCTCCCAGGGACCCCACAGGGCACTGGTCTCTGTCTCTGGGCCAGGGTCCTGGTGAAATGCTGCTGTGAAGACCTGTGCTGATCAAGATCAGAATTTTGACTTGTGGAAGCCTCAGGGACCTCTGAAACGGACCTTCCCCATGTCCCCGTGCTCAGGCCTTACCGAAGGCTGCGGCGGTCTGGGTCATAGCGCTCGGGCAGGAACTGCCCTAGGGTGCGGTAAATGATGACCAGAGCAACGGCGAACTGGCCAGCGTCATCAGGGTGTCGCCTTCGCCTGCTGATCGGGGCCTCCCTCTCGGTGCCCGGCCCCGGGCGTGTAGTCTGCAGGGTGGTCCTCCGGCCGGCCGGCCTCCCCAGGGGGCCTTCTGCAACATGAGCAGAGCGTGAGGACTCCAGCAGAAGCACCTGCATTCTCCAAGACCGAGGTCAGGGCCAGCAGGCGTTTCTCAAAAACCAACAGATGTCCCACTGAAAACAGTACAGCACATCCTCAAAAAATCAAAAATAGGGTTTACCACATGGCCCAGCAAGCCCACTTCTGGCTCTACACCCAAAAGATTGAAAGCAGGGACCCAGATACTTGCACATCCACGTTCACAACAGCACTGTTCACACAGGCCAAAAGGTGGACGTGACCCAGGCATCCGTCAACAGATGAGAGGATAAAAACACATGGTCCATCCACACAATGGAATATTTCTCAGCCTTCAAAAGGAAGCAACGTCTGATCCTTCTACAATGTGGGTGAACCAGAGGACATTACGCTCAGTGAAATAAGCCAATCACAAAAGGACAAATAATTGTGTGATTCCACCTAAAGGAGTTCCCTAGAGGAGTCTAATTCAGAGAAAGAAAGCGCGGCGGGCACCAGGGCTGGGGAGGGTGTTCTGTGGGCTAGAGTTTCAGATCTGCAGGATGAAGAGCGTTCTGGAGATGGACTGCTTCAATATGAATGTATCTGATGCAGTCTGGATGTCTGGCCCCTCCAAATCTCACATTGAAATGTGATCAGCGTTAGACCTGCGCATGGTCGGGGGTACTGGGGTCACAGGGATGGATCCCCCATGAATGGCTTGGTACCCTCCCTTTGGTAATGAGCAAGTTCTTACTCTATTAGTTCCAGAGAGAGCTGGCTGCAGTGGAGGGCTAGTCAGTTTCAAACCTCATCCTCTCAGTTTCAGGCATGGCCCCGTATCAGAGTGACCAACTCTTTTTAAGAAACATGACATATACCTGACAAAATCACTTTAGTCACAAGGTTTCCAAATCTAAACCGTCCGTTATGGGGTTTACCTTTTCATGTCCTTTTTACTTTGGGAAGTTTTTAGTAATTGTCACAGATCTGTGAAAAAGCACCTTAAGAAAATTCAAAATGTTCATACTGTTTTGTATCATCATCTCAACCCAGGACCGAAGATTCGTACACACACAGACGGCATTCTGGTTTGGGTTTTGTTGTCGTCATTTTCGGGGAGGGGAAGGCGATTCTAAAATTTCTATTTCTATTTAAAAATGGCCTTCCACCCCCACCCCCACACACAGGTTCTTGCTCTGTTGCCCAGGCTGGGCTGCAGTGGCATGATCACAGCTCTCTGCAGCCTCCATCTCCTGGGCTCAAGCAATCCTCCCGCCTCAGCCTCCTGAGTAGGTGGGACTACAGGTGTGGGCCACCATGCCCAGATAATTAAAACTTTTTTGGTAGAAACGGGGTTTCCCTATGTTGCCTAGGCTGGTCTTGAATTTCTGGGCTCAAGCGATCCTCCCCATGTCCGCCTCCCAAAGTGTTGGGGTTACAGGTGTGAGCCATCACACCCAGCTAGAAGCAACTTTTCACCGCACACCAAAGACGACCAGTGTACATACAAATTTCGGTTCTCTTTTCTTTTTCACATTATCAATTACACAGCTGAGTATCCATCAGCTGAAATGCTTAGTAACATTTTGGATTTTGTTTTTGAGACAAAGTCTCACTCTGTAGCCCAGGCTGGTGCATCTCAAGTCTGCAACCTCCACCTCCCGGGCTCAAGCGATTGTCATGCCTCCACCTCCTGAGTATTACAGGTCTGTGCCACCATAGCTGGCTGTTTTTTGTATTTTTTAGTAGAGACGGGGTTTCACCATGTTGGCCAGGCTGGTCTCGAACTCCTGACCTCAGGTGATCCACCCACCTCGGCCTCCCAAAGTGCTAGGATTACAGACGTGACCACTGCGCCCGGCCTGTTTTTTTTTTTTTTTTTTTTTTTTTTTTTAGTATCGTTTCATACTTATGCTACAACGAGCACTTCCTTTCAGCGTGAGGTTGGTGCCCCAGAAGGTCGAGATTCTGAAGCAGTTCAGATTTCAGGACTAGGATGCTCAACCTGCACCTAAGCGTTTGTACGAAACAACCTGAGGTCACCAATAGGACCTGGCGCCAGCGAACACTTGGAACACCCCGGCCCTGGATCTTTAGTGAGTGTTCGCCCTCCTGGGATGCCGCAGGGGGCCCCTCCCCTCCCTGAATGCTGGGGACGTCGAGGGCAGCAGCGGGTTTCTGAGAGGTTTTACCTTTTTCTTCAGGTGGTTTGAAGAAGTCAGCTGGGAAGGAGACGGAGGACTGCAGCTCCCTGGGGAACTCTTCCTGAATGGCGTCAAACCGTGGCACTGTGGCTCCCGTGAAGTTGAACTTGTCAAAGATGTCGACAGCAAGAACTGGGGGGACAGTACCTTCAATCAGACATAACCCCCAGGGCTGCCTTGAACCCTTGCTGTTTTCAAAATGACCATAACGGTCACACTGGCTGGCCGTATTTATTTATTTACTTATATTTTTTATTATCAGTATTTTTTTGAGATGGAGTCTCACACTGTCCCCCCAGCTGGAGTGCAGTGGCAGGATCTCGGCTCACTGCAACCTCTGCCTCCCAGGTTCAACCAATTCTCCTGTCTCAGCCTCCCGAGTGCTGGGATTACACGCGTGCACCATCAGGCCTGGCTAATTTTTTGTATTTTTGATAGAGATGGCATTTCACTATGTTGGCCAGGCTGGTCTCAAATTCCTGACCTCAAGTGATCCACGTGCCTCAGCCTCCCAAAGTGCTGGGATTACAGACACGAGCCCCCGTGCCCAGCCTGTTTATTTATATTTATTTTTTGAGACCAGGTCTCACTCTGTCACCCAGGATGGAGTGCAGGGCTGCAATTTCAGCTCACTGTAGCCTCAATCTCCTAGGCTCAAACAATCCTCCCACCTCAGCCTCCTGAATAGCTGAGAATACAGGAGCATGCCACCACACCTGGCTAATTTCTTTATTTTTTTTAATAGAGAAGGGGTCTCACTACAGTGCCCAGGCTGGTCTCGAACTCCTGGGCTCAAGCAATCTGCCCACCTTGGCCTCGCACACTGCTGGAATTATAGGTGTAAACTACCACGCCTGGTTGACTGACCATCTTTAGAACAGAATCGATTTCCAACTTCCTTCCTCCCACGTGTACCTACACCTGTCTGCAGTGAGCCTGGAGGGAGGCAGGACCCTTCTAGAACCTCACACCTGAGGGTCGGGAACACCTGCCTGCTGGACACCCAAGATCAGGGCCCAACATCTCCCAAGCCCAGGACCTGGCCCCTGGGAGCGATGGGTGTGTCACTGCAGACTGTCTTCCCAAAGATTCCGTTTACAGATGAGGAAACAGAGGCCCAGCTGCTGAATGTTTTTTTTTTTTTTTTTTGATCGTCTCCTTCTGTTACACAGGCTGGAGTGCAGTCGCCCGATCTCGGCTCACTGCAACCTCTGCCTCCTGGGTTCAAGCGATTCTCCTGCCTCAGCCTCCAGAGTAGTTGGGACAAGCGCGCACCACCATGCCTGGTTACTTTTTCTATTTTTAGTAGAGACGGGGCTTCACCATGTTGGCCAGACTGGGTCATAGGATTTACCACATGACCCAGCAAGCCCGCTTCTGGCTCTACACCCAAAAGACTGAAAGCAGGGACCCAGATGTTTGCACACCCACGTTCACCACAGCACCATTCACACAGGCCAAAAGGTGGACACGACCCAGGCATCCATCAGCGGATGAGCCGACTCCGGACTTCACGTGATCTGCCTGTCTCGGCCTCCCAAAATACTGGGGTTACAGGCGTGAGACACTGCGCCCGACCCCTAAATTGTTTTCCTAAGAGCATGGCTAAGCATGGCCGTGAGCCCACCTGCTACACCCATGGGGGCCCAACTCCTGGTCACACCCCTGATGGTCGCGGGGTTCCACCCCCCCCGCAGCCAGCGCCTTACTCATGTTGGCGGTGACAATGACGAAGGGCCGCAGGTACGTCCGCCGCACGTTGCGTGCCACGTTGCTGAAGTAACCCTCGAGGTGCTGGAGCAGCTGTGCTGTGCCACCCTCACTCCGCTGGATCTGCTCCCACGCTCCCCTGGTGGCCGGGGCCAGGAGGGCACTGCCCGAGTAGATGACGTCCTGGTCAGACAGACAGCGCTCAGTGCTCCGCCAGCGGAGGGAGGCCTGGCTCTCAGGACCCAGGGACACCAGCCCTGAAAGCCTTTGCTCATCTAGCGGGCTCATTCATTCATTCCGGCCCCACACTTGAGACCGTGCACTTTAATAAGAGTTTACAATATTGTTTTCTTTTTTGAGATGGAGTCTTGCTCTGTTGCCCAGCCTGGAATGCAGTGTTGTGATCTCAGCTCACTACAACCTCCGCCTCCTGGGTTCAAGCAATTCTCCTGCCCCAGCCTCCTAAGTATCTGGGATTACAGGCACATGCCACCACACTTGGCTAATTTTTGTATTTTTAGTAGAGACGGGCTTTCACCATGTTGACCAGGCTGGTCTCGAACTCTTGACCTCAGGTGATCCACCCGCCTCAGCCTCCCCAAGTGCTGGGATTACAGGCATGAGCCACCACACCTGGCTAATTTTTGTATTTTTAGCAAAGATGAAGTTTCATCATGTTGACCAGGCTGGTCTTGAACTCCTGACCTCAGGTACTCCACCTGCCTCGGCCTCCCAAAGTGCTGGGATTACAGGCGTGAGCCACTGAGCCTGGCCTAGTTTCCAATTTTTTTTTTTTTTAAAGTTTACCATCTTAAGAGGAATAGAAACATGTTACTAAGCTCACAAAGTATAGAAAAATCCAGAGAATTCAAGATGCTTCATATTTCTAGCCTTACTTATTAGATTTAGCAGCACTGTTTAAATGCTTGGAAGATCTGTTTGCTAGCCAAACAACTGAAACACAAAAAGAAAAATCAAATATATGACATGTAATTCCATTTAAAATACGTAAGGGAATTTCATGGTGTAAGTTTATAAATAGGATCAAACATTAATCAAAGTTGAATTCAAAGAGATAAAGAAGTCATTTTTTAATGTGTGATTTCCACACATCCCGAACCCCACCGCATAAACTAGAGGGACCGTGGGTAATTCACTGCCAGAGGCCCGAACTGTCAGGGTGAGCCCTGCCAGAGGTTTTCCCACATACACCCCAAGATGCTACGGTGAAGACAGGTGGTGACGTCCCTGGTTTTATCAGATTCCTCCCAAACCCCACACTGAGGCCACCGTGGACACGCAGGCAGCTCCTCCAAGGGTGACCCTCTGCCTCTGTGCACAGTGGGGTCTCTGTGAATGACTGGGTGGAGGTGTGGGGCTATGCTCAGGGGTGTGGCGACCACACCCAAGGCAGAAACCAGGGCCGGGCACAGTGGCTCACACCTGTAATCCCAGCACTTTCAGAGGCCGAGGCAGGTGGATCACCTCAAGTCATGAGTTTGAGACCAGCCTGGCCAACATGGTGAAAATCTGTCTCTACTAAAAATACAAAAAATTAGCCAGGCATGGTGGCAGGTGCCTGTAATCCCAGCTACTTGGGAGGTGGAGGCAGGAGAATTGCTTGAACCCAGGAGGTGGAGGCTGCAGTGAGCTGAGATCTCGCCACTGCACTGCAGCCTGGGCAATAGAGCAAGACCCCATCTCAAAAAAAAAAAGAAACCAGGAGGGAACTTGTTTGTAGAGTCACACATGGAGAACAAATGCCACTGGCCCAACTCTCAGGCTCGGACTCAAATCCCAGCGAGAGGACCCTGCCTTGTCTCTGGGAGCCTTGTGCAGACCAGGTCTCATGGGGGGCCCTGCATGTGTGGGGCCTGCATGGATCAGGCGGTCCCTGAGGGCTCCATGTGGATGGGGTGGGAGGAACGCGGCATCCCCCATGGGCTCTGTGTGGACAGGCACGCCTCTGGGGGTCCTGCACGGGTGAAGAGACCTGCTGAGGAGCCACGGGAAACTTCTGGAGCCTCCAACAGCCGTTTCCAAACATCAGCTGCGTGAGTCTCTTAACAGACACTGCTCACGGGCTGACAACTTCGGCACACAGGGCAGGAGGGTGGAGATAGAGGCGTGCCCTCTGAAAGCCCACTGCCCGGCACTGCCCCTTACGAGCTGTGCCTTTGGGCCAATCCCTCAGCTCTCTGCGCCTCTGTTTTCTGTCAAATGGGTGGATGATACTACATCACAGGTGTGGAAGGGAGAGGGGGCGGATTCAGGTGAGCCACTTAGAACCTTTGTTGTTTTGAGATGGAGTCTCGCTCTGTGACCCAGGCTGGAGCGCGGTAGCATTATCTTGGCTCACTGCAACCTCTGCGTCCCAGGTTCAAGTGATTCTCCTGCCTCAGTCTCCAGAGTATAGCTGAGATTACAGGCACACGCCACCAGGCCCGGCTAATTTTTGTAATTTTAGTAGAGACAGGGTTTCACCACATTGGCCAGGCTGGTCTCGAACTCCTGACCTCAGGTGATCCACCCCCCTCAGCCTTCCAAAGTGCTGGGATTCAGGCATGAGCCACTGCGCCCGGCCAGAACCTCTTAGAAGCCACTTAGATCACACTACGGGCACTACTGAGATCACCCACGGGGCTGTGACCTGCGCGTTTCCTCCCAGAATCCTCCCTAGCTTTCATCGTCAGTTTAGCTGGGTGCAGCATCCACCAGTGCTCACATTTCAGAAGTGAGTGTTTGCCTGGGGATTCCAGACACAGTCACCTTCTACAAGCTGGGGTCGACACCTGGCCCCATAGCGCCCGCCCACCGGCATCCCTGAGTGTCCCCGAGCCGGGCCTGCGGCCACCCTCCTACCTCATGGAAGTCGGCGTCCTGCGTGGCCGCCAGGTCGAAGCCCTGCTGCTGGCTCTCGTGCTGCAGGACGCGGCCCAGCAGCTGGTAGGCCGTGCGCACGTCGTTGCCCGAGAGTGTGGCCGTGTGCCGCGTGGCGTTGCGCAGCGCCCTCACCAGCCGCAGGGCCCCGGCGCCGTCCACCTGCGTCTCGTTGCGGCTCAGCTTCTCATTCTGGAACAGGGAGGCGGTTGCGAGGTGTGCAAACACACTTGGTTGCTTTCAGTCCCTGCTGTTACTCAGAAACTCACTACCGTCTGGTGCAAGTTTCCTTGTCAGAAAGGCAATTCAAAAATCCAAAAGCCTGGCCGGGCGTGGTGGCTCGTGCCTGTAATCCCAGCACTTCGGGAGGCCGAGGCAGATGGATCATTTGAGGTCAGGAGTTCAACACCACCCTGGCCAACACGGCGAAACTCTGTCCCCACTAAAAACATAAAAAATTAGCCAGGCATGGTGGTGCACACCTGTATGTCCCAACTTGGCAGGCTGGGACAGGAGAACTGCTTGCATCTGGGAAGTGGAGGTTGCAGTGAGTTGCGACCGCGCCACTG
This sequence comes from Plecturocebus donacophilus, assembly GCA_004027715.1. Classification (NCBI taxonomy): domain Eukaryota; kingdom Metazoa; phylum Chordata; class Mammalia; order Primates; family Pitheciidae; genus Plecturocebus; species Plecturocebus donacophilus. The sequence goes on from PVKP010009590.1 coordinate 21,147, forward strand.
TCCTCTAGCCTGGGAGACAGAGTGAGACTCCGTATCAAAAATTAAAAAAATCCAAAACCCCAAAAATGAGCACTGCTGATAGAGCCTGGAAACAAGGGTCTGGTGGGCTACAAAGGGCTCGGAGAAAGACAGCAAGTGGGAGATCCGGAACAAACCCCATGAAACAGGGCAGGATCGGAGGGTAAATGGAGTCAAACGCGGGGACCCTGAGTTTTCAGAACCAAAGACATAGAGCCGGTATCGGCAGAGAGAGGAGGACACGTGGGGGTGCCCAGTTCAGGTGCCAATGCCCCCAAGTCACAGGAACCTGCTGGCTCTAGGCTGCTGGCCCACGGGACGACCCCTGCGTCATCCCAGCTGTCCCAACACTCCCCGGCCTAGGAGCCTCGGCCCACACCAACTCTCATGCATACACGAGCACACATGTGGCCCTGCGGAGCATGCATCCCTGAGGCGCCCCTACCATGGTCCTGAGGTCCACGAAGGAGACGGTGGTGCAGTTAAAGAGCTCTGGGGGCAGCCAGCCCTTCTCCACACTGCAGTGTCGAACCGCATTTCCTAGGGAAGGAGAGAGGCTGTCAAAGCCTGAAACTCAGACTGTTGATCAATGCTGGGGTATTTCAATCCCCAATCCGAATGTAACCCAGAACATGCGTGGCGGGGAGAACCCCATGGGGGCCACGCGGCCAACACCAGCACCCTTCTTTCACGCCAGGGCCGTGGCCGAAGCTGCTTTCACACTACAACCAGGCATTTCAGGCGCCCAGCAAACAGGAGCCAGGACTCCTGAGCAAGTGCGTGAGGGAAGAAACCAGCGGCCGGGCGCGGCGGCTCACGCCTGTAATCCCAGCACTTTGGGAGGCCAAGGTGGGCGGATCACGAGGTTCGGAGCTGGAGACCAGCCTGCCCAATAGGGTGAGACCCCGTCTCTACTAAAAAAATAAAAAAATTAGTCGGGCATGGTGGTGCGCGCCTGTAGTACCAGCTACTCAAGAGGCTGAGGCAGAAGAATTGCCGGAACCCAGGAGGTAGAGGTTGCAGTGAGCCAAGATTGCGCCACTGCATTCCAGCCTAGGTGACAGAGTGAGACCCCGGCTCAAAAAAAAAAAAAAAAAAAAATCAGCAACAGTGTCTGCCGGGCAGCCAGGATCCCACGTGCCAGGAATCCGCTGCAGCTGGGCCTTTCCTTGTACTGCCTTACTGGGCTCCCCAGGCGTCCCTCACAGCGTGGACATGGTCACTGTCCCCATTTCACAGAGGACACCTGATGCTATGAACAACGAAGTCATTTGTCCCAGTGCCCCAGCCTGAGCAGCAGAGCAGGGAATGGCCGGATCTGACTGGCGGGCGTCCCCACACACGCTGTGCCGTTCATGTGTCTGGTACGCTCGCTGCCTGCGTTGTGTATTTACTGGTAGGGAAAAGGTGATCTGGTTTCTCCCAGCACTTGGCCTGCAAGAGTCCCGACATCTCGACCAGCTCTCCCACAAGGACGTGTGCCTCAGTTCCCTACCCATGGATGCCACCGGCCACAGGGACTCACCAACGGATCCCTTGGGGCATGGCACTGCAGCCGGCTGCCCGAACTTGGTCTGTGGCCACCAGATGCCGGCCTCGAACGCTTTGGGACAGCCGTTGTAGATCACTGGGTTAGAGAGGAGAGAAGGCCGCTCAGCGGGGCACGCTGCGCCCACGACCACAAACGGGCTCTGCTGTCTGTGTGTGCCTCCCCCTCTGCAGGAGGCCCTGCTTCCACCAAGAACCGAACCCTAGCATTTCCCCCGCCCCATCCACGTCAGAGCTGGAGAGGGGGTGACCAGGCTCTGACCCACACCCCTCACGCAGAACCAGGTTTCTAGAAGGTCAAGAGAACACAGAACACGAAGGAGCCCGGGGTTCCCCAAACACCCTGCACGCACACACGTGCACGCCAGCTCGACAGCCTGTCCCTGCGCTGTGACCTGCGGGGAGTCAAGGGGCAACTCAGACCTTCGCAGCCGAGTGTGGTGACCTCGGCGAATGGGTTGTCGCAGCGGTTGCACTGGCGGCCGATGACACCGGGCTTGCAGGCACACTGCCCAGTGGCCATGTCGCAAGCGCGGCTGTGGGAGCCGTGGGGGAAGCACTCACAGGGCAGGCAGGCGTCCTGGGCCGGGGGCTGGTAGTAATTCTCCTGCAAAAGCCAAAGCAGGGCCATGCCCGGGAGAGGTCCTGTGTCACAGCACGTTTCCTCAGCAACATCCGGACTCCCACCCTCAGGGCACGTGTGTCAGCCCCAGCCGTCTGCACCCCTCATGGCTATCCTCTGCCCAGCCCCCACGACCCACGGGGGCTGCCTCCCAGGGCCCTGCAAGGGAGGCTCTTCCCAGGACAGCGGTTCTCCCGGGAAGCACGACCTCCCTCCCTCACATCTTAGCAAATCCCAACAGTGGGCACCTTCGTATCTGTCCTAAAAAGAATCAGAGATCCAAAGAGAGGCTTACGTGTGGGGACGGCCCTTGGGTGTTTTTTTTATTATTATTTATTATTTTTTTATTTTTATTTTTTACTAGGGAGAAGCGAAGTCAGCCAGTCCGGCGTCCGAGACCCCCATGGCCCTTGGGTGTTTTTTCAATGTTGTTTTGAAAAATCAGAGGCCAGGCATGGTGGCTCATACCTGCAATCCCAGCACTTTGGGAGGCCAAGGCAGGCAGATCAAGAGGTCAAGAGATTAAGACCAGCCTGGCCAACATGGTGAAACCCCGTCGCTACTAAAAATACAAAAATTAGCTGGGCATGGTGGTGGGCGCCTGTAGTCCCAGCTACTCGGGAGGCTGAGGCAGGAGAACTGCTCGAACCCGGGAGGTGGAGTTTGCAGTGAGCCAAGATTACACCACTGCACTCCAGTCTGGCGACAGAGCGAGACTCCACCCTCCTCCCCAAAAAAAAGAAAAAAAGAAAAGTAGAAGCCATCTGAACATCTACCACTGAGCAGGTCAGGGTGACAATCAAGAGCTTGTGCTTTGGGTTCAGAAAGTCCTGGGTTCGTGCCTGACCGTTGTTGTTTACGGCTACACTGTTTGGGCCGGTCACTGGGCCTCCCCAGGCCCAAGTACCACCCCCTCCCCTGGAAAATGGTGCAGGCTGTGCGACCTGGGCAGACTCATGAGCAACGTGCAGACTGTGTGTCAGGTGGGGACTCCAGCCAGGTGTAAAATGACAGTAAGCGGGAGGCCCCGAGGAGATGCTGAAACATTCACAGTCACAGCTGGGAGGTGAGAGGGGGTGACTGCCATCTTGTGTTCTTTCTTACATTTTGTATAACTTTGTTTTTTTAATTTTATTTTTTTTGAGATGGGGTCTTACTCTGTTGCCCAGGCTGGAGTGCAGTAGTATAATCACGGCTCACTGCACCCTCAACCTCCCGGGCTCAAGTGATCCTCCCACCTCAGCCTCCCGAGTAGCAGGGATCACAGGCATGCACCAGCACAGCCAGCTATGTTTTTTGCAGGGACTGGGGGGGTCTATGTTGCCTAGGTTGGTCTTGAACTCCTGGGCTCAAGTGATCCTCCCGCCTCGGCCTCCAGAGCAGCTGAGATCACAGGCATGAGCCGCCACGCCCTGCCTATAACTTTGGATGAGAAAAAAATCACAGGTAGGTTTTCACCAACGCACCCCCCAAGTTCCCTCTGCTCTGTCGCCCACTGTGCTACCACCACCATCTGGTGACATGCTACACTGCCTCGACCCAGGACAGCTGTTTCATTTGAGTCTTTCAGGACATAAGTCTCGCTTGCTGTTGGAAGCAATGAGGGCACTCAGGACATTACTGACATCACGGTATGGCATCCCAGGGTGCCCCAATGCCAGCTTCCCTCCCAGAGCTGGCCACGTCTGCAGGAAGCTCATGTCCCCCGCCCAGGCTCCTGTCACCCTCAGACCTAACATTTGGGTTTCATTTGTGAGCTCCATGGCTGTGGTGTACATGAAGATCCTGAAGGAGGGGATGGGAGGGGCCCCTAGTGTCTGCGCTAGAACATGTGTGCACATCTGGAGACCATGAGACGTGAGCTCCGTGCTGCACACAGGTTAGGACTGACCGCCCTGGATGGGGGTGGGGCACAGCTTACCAACGCACTTAGTCATGCTTTCTATTTCAAAACTGCTATTGTCATGGGACGCCAGCTTAGTGAACACCAGGAAAGTGGCCAGCCATGGTGTCTCACACCTGTAATCCCAGCACTTTGGGAGGCTGAAGTGGGCAGAGAGTTTGAGACCAGCCTGGCCAACATGGTGAAATCCTGTCTCTACTAAAAATACAAAAATTAGCCGGGCATGGTGGAGGGTGCCTGTAGTCCCAGCTACTCGGGAGGCTGAGGCAGGAGAATCGCTGGAACCCTGGAGGCAGAGGCTGCAGTGAGCTGAGATTGTGCCACTGCACTCCAGCCTGGGCGACAGAGTGAGACTCCGTCTCAAAAAAAAGGCCAGGCAAACAGCCAACCAGGAGGCCAGGAGGGCTGGGGTGGGGTGGGAGATGAGCCGGCCCTCAGAAATGGCTGGGCTTCCCACAGCCATGGATGCAGGGAGGGAGCCTGTTCCACGGGCGGAGGCTGGCAGAGTTGAACCCGGAGTTTACATGCGGAAAGCGGCTGTGGAGTATTCACAGGGCACAGGGGGTGGCCAGAAAACCAAAACCGCATCTGTACACAACTGTGGTGTGAGTGGGCACAGACAGGTGTGTGTGTATGGACAGGGCATGTGTAGGCGTGAGTGACCGCAGGTGTGCGAGTGTCTGCAGGTGTGTGTGTCTGCAGGCGTGCGAGTGTCTGCAGGTGCAAGTGTCTGCAGGTGCGAGTGTCTGCAGGCGTGTGTTTGCAGGCACATGAGTGTCTGCAGGTGTGTGAGTGTCTGCAGGCATGTCTGCAGGCATGTGAGTGTTTGCAGGCATGTGTCTGCAGGCGTGTGTCTGCAGGCATGTGTTCACAGGCGTGTGTTTACAGGAGTGTGAATGTTTGCAGGCATGTGTCTGCAGGTGAGTGTTCACAGACGTGTGTTTACAGGAGTGTTTGCAGGCGTGAGTGTTTGCAGGCGTGTGTCTGCAGGCGTGAGTGTCTGCAGGCGTGTGTCTGCAGGTGAGTGTTCACAGGCGTGTGTTTACAGGAGTGTTTGCAGGCGTGTGTGTATAGCGGCCTCTGTGCACGTGTGTAGCACACACAGCCATCTCCCTGGGCGGGCATGCAGGGATCACGGGGGCTGGGCCTCACCTTGCACTGGCACTGGCCACTGGTCTTATTACAGTCGGGATCGAAGCCTTTGCTGACAGCACAGTTGCAGGGTCCGCAGACGGGGTTCCCCCACCAGCCTCTGGGGCACGGAAGGTCGAGTCTGTCGTGAAAACGAGAGGGCAGATGGAGGCTTATGTACCTGTGCTTTCCAGGACAAGAGGCGGCCCGCTGGTGGCACGTAGACGGCTGCCCAGGAAGCTCGGCTAAGCCCAGCTCTGAGAGCTTCCTTCCACGTTACGTGGCCTCAGTTTCCCCTCTACTGGCTCCCAACCTCACCCCCACCCAGACTGACCATGCCCAAAGCAACCGTGACAGCGTCTGTGTTCACTGTGTGCCCCACGTCCATGTGATGCCTGGCTCGTTGGGGCCTAATGACAATGGACCCCACTGCAAGGCTGGCCTTCCACGTCGCAGCCCCACATAAGCAGACTGAGCTCAGCTGCTCGGCACAACTCCTCCAAGGCCACGTGGGGTGAGTGGCAGCATGAGACGCCCTGCGGGAGGTTCCTGAACAGGGAGTTCTGCAGCTTCTGTTGTCCCCCAGGTCCCCTGACCACTAGCCCTACAGACGCTCAGGGCAGCCATGCCCTGGTGTAGCATGCCCCTTAGGTCAGTGGCACATGTCCACGCACCCACAATCTAGTGGAAGCCAGTCCTGCTTCCCGGAGCCTCCCCCGGCAGGGAACAGCAGATGCTGAAGATGAGTGACACCGCAGGGACAAGGCCAGGCCTCCGAGGCGCTGGCGGCGGCTGGACACGAGTCGCCCTACCTGTTCCTGTCGTGGGCGGCACCTGCGCAGTCACCTGCAGCCCCGCCTGCCTGCGACGTCCCCGCCCGAGTGTCCTGTGGGCTCTTGCATTCCCATCCTGGCTAACAGAGGTCCCTCCACCCAGCTGCCAGCCTCTCGAGTTCACTCACTTGGCGAGCAATTATTAAGGACTGACTGTGTACAAATCAGGGTCATAAAGACACCCAGGCAGAGACGGAGTCTGGCGTTTATGGATGTGTGTGTGTGGTGCGGGGGCCCCAGAGCCTTCGTCTCCCTGCAGCTCTGGTGACTGTGGCGCCAGGCATGGGGACGCTGGGTCAGCCTCCTGGTAACACCCCTGCTCTGAGCTGTGTTCCATGTGGCAGCTGGGGGTTCCCCAAAACCAGACCTGGTCTTGTCACTTTTGTGCTGGGCCCCCACAGCCTCCATACAGCCGAGCTCTGTTCCTGGCTTTTGGGCCCACCCCCGTCGTCACCCAGGCCTCTCTGCCTCCCCGGATAACCCCCGGGTTCTTTAGACCAGCCTCGTCCCCTGGCTCCTCTCCAGCTCGGCTCGGTCGCTTTCGCTCCCAGAATGCCCTCCCGCTTTAGCCTCCCTGGCTCCCACCTCCCTCTCCACTCCAGAGCACCTCCCCTAAGCCCCCTCTTGCATCACATCTTGCTGACATCCAAGTGTGGTGCGGTGCCATCTTCTTGAGAGGTCACAAGCCCAAGGCCACAGGCTGCTTCCCACTTATGGGGCTGCAGCCGGGATCACAGCACCTGTTCTAGGCTCAGGTAGACAAAGAACAGAGCGTAGCAGGTGTCCCTGCACCTGACGCCCACCAGCAGCTGAGGCCTATGAGCCATGGGGGCATCCCCTCCACGGGGGCCTGGAATGTTGTTTATGAAGAACCAAGCAGCTCCACCTTGGACAGACTGATGCTGTGATGACTACACACCTGTGCCCAGCCATCCCTGTGCAAAGGGCACTCCGGGAGCCCAGAGAGCACGCTGCTGCCAGTGCTAACCATACCAGGATCTCCACACACATCAGACACGACTTCAACCCCACCGACTCGAGAGAGAAGGTGTTCTGTCACACACATCTCCTGCGTCTCAAGGGGCTTGTTTGCTCTGAGCACAGTGGGGACTCCAGATGAATGAGTCGTGTTACATGTTTCTGGGGTGGGCACGTGATCCAATGGGGTTAATTTGAGATGTCCAAATTGATTCTTATTGCCTAGGCGCGGTGGCTCACGCCCATAATCCCAGCACTTTGGGAGGCTGAGGCGGGTGGATCACTTGAGGTCAGGAGTTCGAGACCAGCCTGGCCAACATGGTGAAACCCACCTCTGCTAAAAATACGAAAATTAGCTGGGCATGGTGGCGCACGCCTGTAGTCCCAGCTACTTGGGAGGCTGAGGCAGGAGAATCGCTTGAACCCAGGAGGTGGAGGTGGCAGCCAGCCGAGATTGCGCCACTGCACTCCAGTTTGGGTGACAGAGTGAGACTCTGTCTCAAAAAATAGGTCCCTGTTATCCAGAACGACACGTATCTTTGGGTCAAAATAAGAAAGAGAAGACATTGACTCAAGAGCGAGGATGGCCCGGCGGACTCTGCAGGCGCGGAGGCCCGGGGGCTGCGCTTACTTGCTCTCGCAGTACGGCCCGTAGTGGCTGGGCCCACACTCGCACACGTAGCCCCGCGGGGAGCTGGGGGAGCGCACGCAGGCTGCCATGTTCTCGCAGGGGTTCAGGTGACAGGCGTCCACACAGTCTCTCCCAAGGTACCCTGCAAGGACAGAGCCAGCATTATCTCCACCCAGAACGCACCAGACCTTCTAACGTTAAAATATCTGGAGCAACTTGTCCCCCCGTGCTCAGCACAGGGAGAGGACGGGTGATGCAGGGTCCCAGAAAACACAGACTAAGTGGGTCAGACTTGGCAATGCAGAGAGGAAGGCATTTGGGGCTGCCCCGAGGAGGGTGAGAGCCTTAGGACATGGGCCCAGGCCGCCCAGGACACATGAGGACGGCCATCAGCAGAGGATGACTTCAGTATCTCAAAATTCAGAGGCCACCCTGAATGCAGAATTTTTTTTTTTTTTTTTTTGAAATGGAGTCTCTCAGTCACCCAGGCTAGAGTGCAATGGTGTGATCACGGCTCACTGCAACCTCCACCTCCCGGGTTCAAGCGATTCTCCTGCCTCAGCCTCCCGAGTAGCTGGGATCACAAGTGTATGCCACCATGCCTGGCTAATCTTTTTTTTGTATTTTTAGTAGAGACGGGATTTCTCCATGTTAGCCAGGCTGGTCTTGAACTCCTGACCTCAGGCAATCCGCCTGCCTCAGCCTCCCAAAGTGCTGGGATTACAGGCGTGAGCCACCGTGCCCGGCCAGGATTTTTGTTAATGTGTACTTTTCACTAGGCCTGTTTTTTGTTTTTTTGGAGACAGAGTCTTACTCTGTTGCCCAGGCTGAAGTGCAGTGGCATGATCTCAGCTGACTGCAACTTTGCTTCCCAGGCTCAAGTGATCTTCCCACCTCAGCCTCCCATGTAGCTGGGACCACAGGTGCACGCCACCACGCCTGGCTAATTTTTGCATTTTTTTGGTAGAGACGGGGTTTCACCATGTCGTCTGGCTGGTCTCGAACTTCTGGCCTCAAGTGATCCGCCTGCCTCTGACTCCCAAAGTGCTGGGATTACAGGCGTGAGCCACCACGCCCGGCCTTACTTTTCACTGTTCCTTTGCTGATCACCTCATGTGCTGAGGAGAGGGCCTAGACCACTCCCCGTGCCTCGAGTAAGGAAGAGGCCGAGTCTCTCTCCAGGAGGGGCCCACTTGTTATAAAATAAAGCTCAGCACTCCACAGAACCACGAGGAATCTTCTGGGGACACCAATGTCCAAACCGAGCCCCCGTCCTGTGTTTCAGCCATGAGAGGCGTCCCGTCACTGAGGGCCTCTGGAGGGCGGTCCCACCTTTGTCACAGACGCAGCTGTAGTCCTCCCAGGCATTGAGGCAGCGGCTGTGGGGGGGACAGGGGCTCGAGGTACAAGGGTCCTCCACGTCACAGCCGTCCTTCACCCTGACCTTGAGGGCGTTGTTCATGTTCAGGGTGGCCACGTTGGTGGGCGTCCCCCCCATCCTCACTCCCTGCATTGAGGAAAGGGCATTGGGCCGGAGAAGCCCAGAAAGGTAAGGAGGGGCTGAGGGAACTCCGAGACCTCTCTGGTCCCTTGCAAGGCATTCATTTGTGACGCTTCATTTATCTACAGAGCTGGGACGGGCAGGGTTGTTCCTTTCACCCCCACGGCCTGGTAGCCGGAGTGCAGGGCAGAGCTGGGCAGGAGCTCAGAGGGCGTGCTGGCCAGGTCTCCTGGGGTGCGCCAAGCGGGCATGAGGAGTGTATGTCCCTGCCAAGGGGGCTGAGAGCTGAGTGACTCTCAGAGCAGCTCCCCCGGCTGTAGCTGGAGCACCCGGCTCCAGGGGATAGGCATGGGGGCCACGTGGGCGCCGAGTGGGATTGAACTCGGTGGGGGCAGTGGCGGAGGCGAGGGGCTCGATTCAGGACACTTCGTGAGGGCAGAGGGGCAGGCGGCTAGCATGGCATGGCGGTGAGGAGCTGCGGGGGCAGGGACACCCCGATGCCAAGGGGAACCGCAGGGGGATGGGTCTAAAGAGGAAACGGGAGCTGCTAAAGTGGGGGTGCCAATCAGACACATTCTCCACTGCCAGCTAACACTGACCGACGGCACCAACTGCAGTGCTGGCAGCCTCCGAGCCACCTGTCGGGGCAGCCCGCCCGCCCCACGTACCTGCATGCAGCCTCGGAACCCACGGCGCACGGAGACCTTGTCTTCAGAGGCGCCCCCGACCACCACGCTCCTTATCGTCAGCCCGGGGAGCATGCCCCCGACATCTGCCCTGTTCTGTGTGGAGAGAGGGGGCGGAGCTCTGGGGGCTGTGTCCACCATTCTAGAAACATCTTCCAGCTGGGAAGAACGCGCTGGAAGCCTGAAACAGTCACATCAACAAACTCCCCAGAGCCTGAGGACATCCGGGCCTCGGAAGAGAGAGCTGGGCCCAGCTGGACGGCATGGCTGGCTGTGACGACCAGGGCAAGGGGACTAGGCCAGAGGACGGTGTCCAGGTCCCAGCCCAGCTGAGGCGGCTGGCGGGGGAAAGTGTGTGACTCTCCTGCCTCCGTCAAGGGCACAACCCTAAACCAGCCACGCTATGACAGAGAACCTGGAGCATCAGGAAGACTCTGGATCGGAAATCCGTTCACCCATGAACACTGTGGGTACCCAAGAGTGTCGTGGCTGAGCTCCTGTCCCAGAAAGGCAGGTGCCTGGAACACACCGATTTATTCCCAGGTCTGTGTTGTAAGGTGAGCCTTGGCTCCAAGAGCTCTTGGAAATCCCAGGAGCCCCTTAACGTGTGAGCATCTCACAGACAACATCCTGGGTTACCCACCTGCAAACTGTGGAAACCCAGTCTGGTTCCTAAGTGTTCTGAACATTGCCTGGGACCACGCCACCTGCCTGCCTGGGACACGTGGAGCCCGCTGGTGTCTCCCAGCCCTGTCCAGGACCTGGGCCTCACTGCTCTCCCAGCTTCGCTCCCCATCCATACTCTGAGGGCACGGACCCCGGCATTTCTCCTTTTTTCTTGAGACGGAATCTCGCTCTGTCGCCCAGGCTGGAGTGCAGTGGTGCGATCTCGGCTCACTGCAAGCTCCGCCTTCCGGTTCAAGTGATTCTCCTGCCTCGGCCTCCCGAGTAGCTGGGACTACAGGCACGCGCCACCACACCTGGCTCATTTTTGAATTTTTAATAGAAATGGGGTTTCACCACGTTGGCCACGCTGGTCTCGAACTCCTGACCTTGCGATCTGCCTGCCTCGGCCTCCCGGGCCCTGGCATGTCTACCTCAGTACCCTAAAGACACAGTGCTGAGGCTGCAGGCGTTGCTCATTTGGCATTGCTAAAAGAAACCACTGCTGAGGGCGCCAACAGCACTGTGATGAGAAAGGCAGCTGGAGGAAGGAGGTGATGAAGGAGGAGGTGAAGACGCCAGTGGCCTCAGCACAGGGCAGAACAGAAGCCCACTGAGGGTCCCAGGAAGTGCCTCTCCAAATCCATAAGATCTCTGGCGGGTCCTGGCACATTAAGGGGTCATTCTGTTTTTCCCTGGGCTAGAGGAAGGGTCTGTCCCCAAAGGAGGTGCAGGTGCAAGCTCACCTGGTCCATCCCATAGTCCAAGGTCATGGTCACCAGGTGCTTCATTTCACTGTCCTCCTTAACGTTCTTCAGCTCAATCAGCAGGTGGTGCCACTCCCCGTCGGTCACCCGCAACCCGGACAGCGCCATGGACTCCACGCCGGAGGGCCCGTGGGTCACCTCGAACTGGAGGTGGCTATTGAGGATCTGGAGCAGGAAGAGCCATACCAACTGATTGGTACAACAACGGAAAGGATGACGCTGTGTAGTCACTTAAACGAGGCCGCAGTGAAAGCCAGCTTGTGCCATGGCACCACATCAAAGGGGTTTAAAAATGAGGCACAGCTGGCCCGGTGCGGTAGTTCAGGCCTGTAATCACAGCACTCGGGGAGGCCGAGGCGGGCGGATCACCTGAGGTCAGGAGTTTGTGCCCAGCTTGGCCAACATGGTGAAACCCCATCTTTACTAAAAATACAAATATCAGCCACGCGTGATGGTGGGCACCTCGGAGGCGGAGGCAGAAGAACTGCTTGAGCCCAGGAGGTGGTGGAGGTTGCAGTGAGGTGAAATCGCACCACTGCACTCCAGCTTGGGTGACAGAATGACATTCAGTCTAAAAAAAAAAAGCAAAAGTTGGCTGGGTATGGTGGCTCAGGCCTATCAGCCCAGCATGCTGGGAGGCCGAGGCGGGCGGAGTTCGAGACCAGCCTGGCCAACATGGAGAAACCCCATCTCTACTAAAAATACACAAATTAGCCGGCATGGTGGCAGGTGCCTGTAATCCCAGCTACTTGGAAGGCTAAGGCAGGAGAATCGCTTGAACCCGGGAGCAGAGGTTGCAGTGAGCGGAGATCACACCACTACACTACAGCCTGAGCAATAAGAGCAACACTCTGTCTCAAAAAACAAAAATAATTAGGCAAAATTGTCTAGATGTGGTGGCTCACACCTGTAATTTCAGTACTTTGGGAAGCCAAGTCAGGGGTACCGCTTGAGGTCAGGAGTTCGAGATCAGCCTGGCAAACATGGCAAAACCTCGTGTCTACTAAAAATACACAAATTAGCTGGGTACGGTGGTAGATGCTTGCAATCCCAGCTATTTGGGAGGCTGAGGCGGGAGGATCACTCAAGCCCAGGAGGTGCAGGTTGCAGTCAGCCGAGATCACGGCACTGCATTCCAGCTTGGGTGATAGCACGAGACCTTGTCTCAAAAAAAAAAAAAAAAAAAAAAAAAAAAAAAGAGCAGGCAAAGTTGTTCTTTGTTGCTGTTGCCTTTAACACTCACCAGAACTGCATGTCTCATTCTATGGCGAAAAGCATCAATCCCTGCATGGAGGTCAAGTAAGGGAAGGGCCAAGAGCATGACCCGTCAGGCTTTTAAGTACTGGGAACCAGCTCGATTCCGGTAACTGCTTGGCTCTCATTTTTGGATGTAAATGTTATACTTTATAGGACAAGATTTAATCCTCGTTTAATTACCTGCATGAAAAAACAAAACCCAGCACTGCAACTGGCCTAAGATGCTGATATTTTAAAATAAGGCAGCCGAGGGCAGCGTCAAAATCTTAGTTCCCCTAAGGAAGGACTTGGCAATTTGGACCAACTCTCCCTTGAAAACACCTACAAAAGTGAGACAGAATATTGAAGAACATCTTTTTGAAGGCACTGGAGTGGCGCAAGGCAAAACAGAGTTTCAGGGTCATGACCAAGGAAAAGACAGAATCTGCGAAAGAGAGGGTGGTGTTTGTTGCCTTACACACCTGCCAGCCGGTTCCAGAAGACGCAGCGGAGGCTGAGCATGCTGCCAGGCACCTGAAGCCCTTGTTCTCCTTGGCACTCTTCAGCCCTATCAGCAGGTGGTGCCATGACCCATTCGTCACCCTTGACCTGGAGAGTCTCAGGATGCCTCAAAGCTTTCTAGATTCATGGGGCTGAAGGATTAAAAACTGGGCTAGGCCGGGCACAGTGGCTCATGCCTGTAATCCAAACACCTTGGGAGGCCGAAGTGGGCAGGTCACGAGGTCAAGAGATCGAGATCAGCCTGACCAACACGGCGAAACCCCACCTCTACTAAAAATACAAAAATCAGCTGGGTGGTAGTCCCAAGCTACTCGGGAGGCTGAGGCAGAAGAATCGCTTGAATCTGGGAGGTGGAGGTTGCACTGAGCCAAGATCACGCCACTGCATTCTAGCCTGGTGACAGTCTTAAAAGACTCAGTCTTAAAAAAAAAAACAAAACTGGGGTTCATGGACTGCCAAGGGGTTGTTCCTTGGCTTCTGGTGAGGCAAAAAATCCTTATTAAAGATGAATTTCATCATGATAACAGGCAATTTGCTGGGAAGATAAATCAACTCTAAATTTGTATGCACCTAATAACCTGGCCTCAAAATCTATAAAGCAAAAATCAAGATTACCAAGAAAAGTAATTGATAAATCTGCAGTCAAGGTAGATCTGTAACTTACTTCTCTCAGTGAGAAGACAAAGACAAAAAAAAAAATCACTTAAAACCAATAATGACATTGAATATTTGAATACTACAGTTAACAAACGTTACCTACTTGCCATATATAGAACACTATGGATAACAACTGCAGAGCACATAGTGACACGTGTGCATGTGTACAAAACTGACTAGAGGCCGGGCACGGTGGCTCACGACTCTAATTCCAGCACCTGAGGTCAGGAGTTCGAGATCAGCCTGGCCTACGTAGTGAAACCCCGTCTCTACTAAAAATACAACCATTAGCTGGACGTGGTGGTGCGTGCCTGTAATCCCAGCTACTCAGGAGGCTGAGGCGGGAGAATCACTAGAACCCAGGAGGTGGAGGGTGCAGTGAGCTGAGATCGCATCATTGCACTCCAGCCTGAGTGACAGAGTGTGAGTCCGTCTCCAAAAAGAAAAAAGAAAAAAAAAAAGAAAAAAACCCTGACTAGATCTGGGCTGTAAATCAAGTCCCAACACATTTCAAAGCTCTGAAACCACACGGTATATGTTCTTTGACCTGCAATTATGCTAAAAACACTACCAAAATGATTTACTAGAAAATGCTACACGAGGCTGGGCGCAGAGGCTCACGCCTGAATCCCAGCACTTTGGGAGACCGAGGCAGGAGTTGGAGACCAGCCTGGCCAATGTGGCAAAACCTCATCTCTACCAAAAATACAAAAATTAGCCAGGTGTGGTGGCACACGCCTGTAATCCCAGCTACTCGGGAGGCTTAGGTAGGAGAATCGCTTGAACCTGGGAGGCAGAGGTTGCAGTGAGCCGAGATCATGCCCCTGCACTCCAGCCTGGGAGACAAAGCAAGCCTCCCTCTCAGGGAAAAAAAAAGGAAAAAGAAGTAAAAGGAAAGAAAATGCTACATGCTTGTTAACTTAGAAATCTGCTTCTAAATACCATGTCAGTCTAAGATAAATTCATAATAGAAAATAGGATACCTGTTTTAACTGGTTATAAAGGTTATGTAACTAAAACTGTTTTTTTGTTTTTTGATCTCTATTGATAATTGATTTTTCGAGCTGGGAAACAAAAACAATAATTAGCCAGACACCCTGCTAATTTTTGTATTTTTAGTAGAAATGAGGTTTCTCCATGATGGCCAGGCTGGTCTTGAACTCCCGACCTCAGGTGATCCACCTGCCTTTGCCTCCCAAAGTGGTAGGATTACGTGCATGAGCCACTGTACTCAGCCTGATGGTCATTTTAAGATGATTTTTCTCCTTTTTCCATTTTGTTTTCTTTCTTCTTTTTTGAGACAGAGTTTCGCTCTTGTGGCCCAGGCTGGAGTACAGTGATGTGACCTCGGCTCACTGCAACCTCCGCCTCCCGGGTTCAAGCGATTCTCCTGCCTCAGCCTCCCGAGCAGCTGGGATTACAGGTGTGTGCCACCGCACCCGGCTAATTTTTGTATTTTCAGTAGACGGGGTTTCACCATCGTGGCCAGGCTGGTCTCGAACTCCTGACCTCAGGTGACCCGCCTACCTCGGCCTCCCAAAGTGCTGGGATTACAGGCGTGAGCCGCTGTGCCCGGCCTCCATTTCGCTTTCTTTTGTTCTGCAGAAGTTAGCTTATTAATTTCCTCTGCCATTCTCTTTCATTGTTCTTGCTTTAAAAACTCCAAAGTGAGCAGATCAGCAATACAAGTGACATTATGTCTACAAACGAAGGTGATACCCACAGAATGAAGCCCCGTTTTATGGATGGTAACTGCCTCCAACTTAGGCATGCCCCCGGATCTCAGTCAGAGAGGCATTCAGCAATCGCACGGCTATCCCATGGGACAAGGTGGGTGGATCTTGGGTGCCTGAGGGGCATTACCCAAATTGCTTGGGCTGTAGGGTGACAATGGAGACTTATTTGCCCCCCCACAGAGGCAGGGGCTTGGGGGACATCCTTTCAGGAACACCCAAACTGCTGCCTTCCAGAGCTCACAGGCCCGTGGGAGGCTGCGCGCTGATGATGCAAAGGACAAATCCCCCAGAACCTCGTGTAACTCGTGACTGACTCGCCTCCGGGAGCTGCCCTGGGGGCCTTCTGGGTGTCCACTGGGGTCTGCAACATCCCCTCAAGGCCACCACTCCTGCCACCCAGACTTCCACTGGGAGGACTGGCTGTAGTCCCTGGCAAAATTCCCAATTTTCAGATAAGTTCTCCATGATGTAATTACGCAAACAGCACAGGAGTGGGTGGCCTCCAGCGCCATTCCTACTGAAAGCGCACTTTTTTCCAACAGAGACCCCACGGACAAATGACAACGTGCAAGCTCCAATTCGTCACCTGCAACCAAACAGCCAATTTAATTTGTTCTGACAGTGAAACCACCACACAGAAAATGCCATCCCCGGGCAGCAACGTGCTTGCCAAGTTTTGGGCCAGAGCGAGCTCCTGGGGCTGCCTGGGAGACTCATGAAATTACACGTTTAACAAGGAAGGGCCTACAGGCCAGCTGTCATCATCCCTGGGGCACACCACACCTTCCAGGCAATCCGAGCAGTCTGTGTCGGAAAATGTTCCCGAGCTGTGGCCGGGGAGGAGCAGGGGGCTCGTAGTGGAGGCCTGAGCCTTGCCCCAGCCCCACACTGTCCCCTGAGCCCTCACTGACTGCTGAGGGACTGACCTCTACCAGCTGCTGGGAGCACTCTCAATCCCGCCCCCGCCACCCTCCAACCAGGCACCCACAGCAGGGAGGGCATGTGCTGGCAGCCCCTCAGTCCTCCCAGCAACCCTCGTGCCAATCTCGGCTACACAGAACTGTTTCTAGCTAGGCTGTCCATAGGGGTGACAGAGAGGGACCTGTGGCCGTCCCAGGGACCTGGCAGTGAATGAACCACAGAGCCGAGTGAAGAGCCTCTACGCCTCAGTTTCCCCCGTGTGGAACAAGAGCTTGGAACAGGCACTCCGTAAAATTCATCTCACCTCTGACCATCTTTGACTCCGGCCCAGCCTCTCCTGATGGGGTATGGCGTTCAGGACACTCTGGGCAGCCTAAGAAGGCCCAGAGCCCAAGGGAGCAAATCCAACAGGGTGTGGTTCTGCACGGCACACAGCTGACAGCAGAGGACACACGGCTGGCCCAGACCTCGCTCTGGGAGGGGCTTCCCAACCACGAGAACTTGCAGGGGGTCATTCTGGGAGGACAGGGTGAGTGTTCCCGTGTGGCCCACCCAAGGCAGGAGAGGAGGCTAACCTAAGGGCAGCATCTCTGTGTGCTGAAGGGGGGCCGGGACGGAGTCCCAGGCGCACTCTGGTTGGAGATAATCAACAACCAAAAGGAAGTCAGTGCTGCTCTGAGACCGTGTGCGCCCAGGTCTCATCACACACATGCACATGCATGTATACACAGCCACGCACATACATATACAGCTGCATACACATGCAGACATACACAGCCACATACATACACAGCCACATGCATACATATACAACCACATACACAGGCATACATATACAGTCACATGCATACACATACAGCCACGTGCATACATATACAGCCACATACACATGCAGACATACATAGCCATATGCATACATACCTAGCCACATGCATACAGACACAGCCACCTGCATACATATACAGCCACATGCATACATATACAACCACATACACAGACATATGTATACAGCCACATGCATACATATACAACCACATACACAGACATATGTATACAGCCACATGCATACAGACACAGCCACATGCAGACATATACAGCCACATGCACACAGACATGCACGAATGTGCATGCATGTAGAAAGACGCACATATGTACATACACTGACAGGTACACACACTTGCACAAAGATGTGTGGGTGCATGCACACACATATACAGTCTTGGAAAGAAGCCTAGAAGTTATGCCTGTAATCCCAGCACTTTGGGAGGCTGAGGCAGGTGGATCACCTGAGGTCAGGGGTTCGAGACCAGCCTGGCCAACATGGCAAAACCCTGTCTCTACTAAAAATATAAATAATTAGCTGGGTGCGGTGGCAAGCACCTGCAATCCCAGCTACTCTGGAGGCTGAGACAGGAGAATCGCTTGAACCCGGGAGGCGGCATTTGCAGTGAGCTGAGGTTGTGCCACTGTACTCCAGCCTGGGCAACAAGAGCAAAACTTCATCTCAAAAAGAAAAAAAGCCTAGGGGGAAGAAAGGAATGACCCAATTATGGAATCTGGGAATATGTCAAATCAAGACGGAGCACGCTGCTCTGGCATGACTCCCAGGCCACTCCTGCGCCAAGGAGGTCAGTTTGGTCTAAGGAGAGACGTAAAGGATAAAGGGAGCTTTTTAGGAGGGAGAACTGCCCACGTGAGTTTTCAGAGCTAGACCCTGATCAGAAAGGGTCACAGCACCAGGGTTTACAGGAGAACGTCTGTGCCCCGCCATGACTACGACGGGAATGACCTGGAGATTCACGGGCAGCAGGGCAAGAGGGCAAGCAGAGGTCCGGGCGGCCTCCCGGGAAGGTCCCCGTGGCTGCCTCAATCGGCAGGGTCTCCAGGGTGCGGCAGAAGCGCAGCCTGATGAGAGAAGAACGGGCTCACGACTGTTCCTCAAACCAAGTGTCTACGGAGCCCGGAAGGCGTGCGCAGAAACCGTGTGTACCGCAAGAAACCAGAGGAGAGCGCGCATCCAGATCACCTTCTACAAGTCGTTCACGTTTACCCAACAAATAAACTTCTCTTTCAAATAAATGAAAGCGTAAAGACCAACAAGACAGAGAAAACACGCAGGCGGCCGCACAGCGGGGCTCCCGGAGACAGCGACGGCACGCTGCTGCAGCCAGCACCTGGCCCCGGCTTTTTTGTTTTTCTTTTTTGAGACGGTCTCGGTCCTGTGGCCCAGGCTGGACTGCAATGGCACGTTCTCAGCTCACTGCAACCTCCACTTCCTTAGTTCAATCGAGTCTCCTGCCTCAGCCTCCTGGGTACTGGGATGACAGGCGTGAGCCACCACGTCCAGCTAATTTTTTTGTATTTCTAGTGGAGATGGGGTTTCTCCATGCTCAAACCCCTGACCTCAGGTGATCCACTCACCTCAGCCTCCCAAAGTGCTGGGATTACAGGTGTCAGCCACCACGTCCACCCTACCCCTGGCCACAGCGTTCACTGGTGAGGCCCGCTGTTTCCGCCCAAAGGCTCGGCACGCCTCAGCTCTGCAATGCCCACGCTCCAGCCAAACCCTCAGGCTAGAGGGACACCAGAGCCGCTGTCTAGGACGCACCTCAGCTGAGCTCTGCTGGGCCCCGGGGTTGGCCCGGCCCGTGCTGTGGCAGTCTGTCTCCACCTCCCAGAGGAAAGACAGGGCTCATGCTCCCCTCGTCCTCTTCTGAGAACCCGAAGCAGGGTGGGCGCAGGAAGAAGGGCGAGTAGCAGGTGCCTGAGTGTGCACCAGGAAGTCCAGCGCCTGGGTCCCTCCCTTGGGCTCCCACCTAGCAGGTGCCCTGGTGGCACGGGACCCCAGTCACCTGGAGACGAAAGCTGGTGGATCCGCCGCTGGTGGCCTCCATCAGAACGCTATCCTCCTTCCGGGTCCGGAACATGAGCCCCACGTACCAGGGCACGGAGATGATGACATTCAGGTCGCTCCAGGACACAAGGCTCTCACCACTGAAGAGCTGGGGGTGGGGCATGGCTGCGGACACAGCCCGGGACCTCAGGTGTCGCCCGAAATCATTTGGGCCACACCCTCTTTGCTGCCGCGGCAGGGAATGTGCCTGCAGGCCGGGCCTGGGCGTTTTTCACTTAACACGAGGGCTGGTCTGAGCCTCCCCTCTATGGCGCATCCTGCCCTCACAGTCAGCCACGGGGGCTCCACAGAAGCCCACCCTGGGACGTGAGCCTCCTTCCCAGGAAGTAGGAAGATCTTCAGGCTCCCAGCCACCGATGGGCATGGCAAGGGGCTCTCAGGCTGGACGGGAGGCAGAGGTGGGCGGGTTCAGGATCCCTGGGCTCAGTAGTTGGGGGTGCTGGGGCTGGGCTCTGCAGACCACCCTACCTGTCCCACCTCACACCCGTGGGACTGGGGACCCCAGGGGCAGGAACGGGGGTTCTGCGGAGGGCAGTCTCTTAGCGAGGGCAGTATGAATCTGCAGTTAACGCAGCAATGCTGCCAGAGGCTGCTGGCCCCAGATGTGAAGCCCCCTCACGGTGGTCCTGGGCACATCAAGGAGCAATGCCCCCCAGGCCATGGCGGTTGGGGAGGAGGATGGATGACGCCAGGCACTCACCTTGCTCGCAGTTCTTCCCGCCGAATTGGAGCGGACACTCACACAGGTACATGTTCCACCTGTTGACACAGGTGCCCCCGTTCTGACAGCGCCTCCCGTCGCAGAAGTTCCTCCGAGCAGCACAGCCTGGCAACACAGAACGTGCAGCGGAGCCTGACTCAGAGGAGCCGCCGGGGTCCCCCGTGCCTCGCGTGGTGTGGGAAACTGGGACGGAACGGACACGGGGCTGGACAGTCGGCAGGCCGGGTCTGAACACCTCTGGCAGCAGCAGGAACGTGTGAACTGAGAAGCTGCTCAACACACTGCCCACATTTGGAGACACTGGGGCTCCAGGCCATCACAGCGCCTGGCCCAGTCACCTGGTGACACATGCAAGACCCTAGGACCATGTGTGCCTCGGGTTAGCTGGCTGGGCCAGTGGCGTCACAGTAACTCCAAACTGCAGAAACCCTACACTGCAGAGACTGCAGGGCTGCACATCTGGTGAGCCTGGACTCCACGATCCACTCCCAGGAGCTGCCCACAGCTGGGCACACACACTCCTAAGAAAAAGATGGCTCCCCGGGGAGCTGCAAGCGGTGCCTTCCGTGTGGCTTCCATATCGAGCCAGATGCCACCGAGGCAGCCCCGACGCCCTGGCGGCCGCCCGTACCTTCCCTGGTGCCATTGTTGGCGATGAATCCAGCCATATCCACGTTTTTGCCGTCGACTGACAGGTTCCGCATGCAGCCCACGAACTGCCGGTTGTGCACCGGGAAGTTTTCCGGC
Source organism: Plecturocebus donacophilus (assembly GCA_004027715.1). Lineage (NCBI taxonomy): Eukaryota > Metazoa > Chordata > Mammalia > Primates > Pitheciidae > Plecturocebus > Plecturocebus donacophilus. The sequence continues at coordinate 41,882 of PVKP010009590.1, forward strand.
AGGTTGGGGACGCCCCCCAGGAGCAGAGGGCCGGTCAGATCCAGGGACCTGGGGAGGTAAAGCCGTGCTCTGTGATGTCCGGGCACAGGGGTGGCGAGGGGTGGCTACGGTCGGCTGGGCTCTGCAGTTGCCTCTGTGTAGCCTCTGCCACCAGAACTACTTCAGAAACCAAGCAGGCAGGCGGGCAGAGACTGGAGTGAGGGGGCTCCCACGCCTGGCACTGCCCCTGGCTCCGCACGCCTCTGTGCCTCCGTTTCCTTGCACTTGTGTTCGGTCCTGACGATCTGGGTGTTTCATGCTCACCTGTGACTACCAAGTCCTGCCCGCCCAGGCTGGTCCATACCCACACAGGATGTGAGCACGGGGACCACGGGTCAAGGTCAAGGACTCTACTTTGGCCTCTGAGACCTTCCAAGAACAGGAACAGACTTGAAGGGAGGCCAGAAAAAAATGAGAGCCCTGGTGAAACCCCAGGCAGCAGTGTGACCTCAGGCAAGGGCTGTGGCCTCTCCAGGGTACGCTTTGCTTCTCAGCGAAAGGGCACCATCCCGCCTCCATCCCAGGTGGGCAGGATCAGACCAAACAGCAAGGGACTGCCCCCAGAGCCCTATCAGGTGCCATCTATGTGATCTTCAAAAAGGTTCTTCTGTGGTTATTTATTGGCTTGTGCCTATAATCCCAGCACTTCAGGAAGCTGAGGCCAGAGAATTCCTTGAGCCCAGGAACTGGAGGCCAGCCTGGGCAACATAGGGAGACTGTCTCTACAAAAAATTTAAAAATTGTGCTGGGTGTGGTGGTGTGTGCCTGTGGTCCCAGCTACTCAGGAGGCTGTAGGGAGGAGGATGGCTTGAGCCCAGGAGGTCAAGGCTTCAGTGAGCTGGGATTGTGCCACTGCACTCCAGCCTGGGCAACAGAGCGAGACCCATCTCAGAAAGAAATGCACGAAAAAACAAACAAAAAATAAGCCTCTGGGACGAGCTGGGTGAGAGAGCGCTTCACTTAACAGAGTCCTGGAGTCCCAGGTACCAGAATTTGCAGGGACAAAGCCAGTGATCTGTGAAGACAGGGCTGGAGACCGTCTCTGGGTCTACAAGCTGGCCACCACAACCCTGGGGTCGACATGGCCACTCTTGACAGATACTCAGGAGGACTTAGTCTGGAAGGTTCTAACATGTCAGAGGGAAGGTGCCCCAACTGTGGAGAGGAAGTCTGACTCCAGCCTGGATTGAGGTTGCCAGGGATTGCACCCAGTGCCTGCACAGGGCCCTGCCCGGGAAAGGCCATAAGGTGGGCACGTTTGGGGGTGCAGACCCCCAGGGCCTCCCCTCCTGGGATGCTCACTTCTTGGAGCCAGTCTGAGTGCCCTGGGCGGCGCAGCTGTAGTTCCCGATGTCATTTCCAAAGCGCACAGCCATGGTTGTGTCACAGTCATCCACTGTCACCACGGCCATCTTCTCCCCCGACGGCCCGTGGGGCAGGCCCAGGTGGCCGATGTTGGGCTGTCAGAAGAGAAAGCACGGAAGGTGTCAGCGTCTTCTCCGCCAGTGCCCTCGGCAGGTGCACCCGTCACTCATGGAGCGGGGAGGACAGGGCACAGGGCGGGCAGCACGTGGACAAGGGACGAAGAGCCCCGGCCTCACGTCGGTTCCCCAAACCAGCTGTGCTGGGCTGCCCGGTGCCTCCTCAAGTCCAGCCTCCCAGAAACCTCAGAACATGCCTCGTTTGGATAAAGAGCTGGTGCCGATGGAATTAATTAAGATGTGGATGCCCTGGAGTAGAAGGGCCCTGATCCCAGATGACCGGCATCCTCCTGAGATGACAGATGCTGAGACGCAAAGGCACACAGGGAGAAGCCGCGTGACCGCAGAGGCAGCTGCTGGGGCGGCCGTCTACAAGCGAAGGGTCACCTGGGCCACCAACAGCTAGGAAAGGCAGAAAGGGCCCTTTCCTTGAGCCTTCAGATGGGGCACAGCCCTGCCCATGCCGTGACTTCAGACTTCTAAGCACCCGACTGGGAGAGGAACGTGTCTGCTGCCTGAGCCACCCTCTCCATGGCACTTTGTGATGGTGTCCCCGTGAAATGAAGACAGCAGCTAACACCCAAGCCCTGGGGCCCCTCCTGTGAACACCTACTTCTGCTCTTCCGGGGGTGTCCTCCTGACCACAGCACCTGGTCAGGCTCCTGCTCCCCAACCCTGTGCTCCTAGAGTACAGATACCAGGAGGCTGCTGCCCGGCCTGCAGACGACCCCACATCTCCCCTCTGAGGTGTAGAGCTCTCTATCTGGGCCAGCAGCCCATTCCAGGGCTGGGTACAAGAGTTCTTCTGGAATCAGTGACCTCAAGTGAAACCTCTCCCTTCTCGAAGAGACTGTGGTTTGCTATCCAGGGATAAGCCCACTTTCCCCAGGCAGCCCTCATGGGTCTCGGCTCCTGGTCAGCCCCTCCCAGGACCTGGAGATTATCCACCCAGCCAGCCTCAGATGCCCTCCCAGCAGGAAAAGCAGTGCCAGCCCTGTACGACTCATGCTGGCTATGGAACTTAAGCACATAGGTCTCAAGATTCCAAAAACACAGTTGGAGCCAGCTCCCACTGGGACAGGCGACACAACGCCCTTCATTGCACAACCTGGATAGCAAGACCTGCCTCTCGTGGGTGGCCATGACAATGAGCCAGGAGATCGCCAGGGAAGTGCCACCATGCCCACCAGCGGCACACAACATGCACCAGAGCCTCCCCTCCACCCGAGAGAGAGCCTTTTCTTCCAGTCCCAGCAGGGCCCCTCCCACCACCCCTATACAGGATGGGTTGCATGACTCCTCTTGATAGTTCTGGGGTCAGTTTGAGTTTATAGCATGATACGATCTCATGCTTCTTTCTAATAACTTGGAAATGAGTTGTTGTAAAAACACAGCATTTAGTTAAATCATCCTCAATACCTTTTAATAGGAAAATAGCAACCACGTAGGTCAATCAAAAATAAATCTTCAGTTCTTAATAGGAACGAAGTATCTATTTGATCAGGAAAACTAGGCTGAAAGGCAGGACACAGAATGGAAGCAGGAGGTCAGCCAGATGGCCAAGTTGCATGACTTCAGGGGACCCTGGCCACCCAGGCAGCACCCTCTGCCTGGAGTTGTGCAGTGCACAGGCCGCACGGCTGTGTGTGTCCACCTCAGCTGAGGCTTCTACTCCCCCTTATCCAGTCATCTAATGTGGATGAGACTCATCACTGTACCTCAATTTCTTTCTGTGCAAGATAATAATTTACTATTAGAACACACATCCTCTCTGTGGTACAGGGAGACTTTGAGGGCGGTATCAACAGAGACACGTGAGTTTCCCACACACCCTTCTCGGTAAATCCAAGGGAGGCTTCTATCATGCCTGGATCACCTTTTTCCTTTTTCTTTTACACCAGCTGATGAAATCACAAGGTCTGATAAGCTGTCTTCTTAAAGATTTCACTTTTGGTTACACAGCAGGTAGGCGAGCACATTAAAAATAATCTCTTTCCTTGCTCTGTAACACCGCCCACTTTGGAAAACGCTGGAGGTGCTCATTATGGGTGCTTCAGTGTTAGGTGCGATCCCAGGGAAAGAAGAGCCTCCCTTTACTGCGTGAGCTCCACATTTTCTTTACAACTTATAATTTACATTTTTGGGGCTGGGCGTGAGACTTCTGGAGGAAGGGCTAAGTAGCATTTACACTGGAAAGGCTTACATGAAACTAAGCTGCTGTTTAGAAAACTGCAGTTGTTGTAAACTGTTGCTGGTAATCAAGGCTCAGAGCTACGGATTCAAGCAAAACAGCAGGAGAGGGCGGCACTGATGCCTGCGAGATGCCCACTGCTAGGACACCTGACTTCAGTCTGGCCTTCGTGAATCAGAGCAGCAGGCGCCGGTCTCTGGCACACAGCGGCCAACACGTGCTGCTTGGGTCTGACTCCCAGAAAGACCCACTGGTGGCCGTCGGGTCAAAATAACAGCACTTTTGGCCAAAGAGCCGAACGTTCTCAGCTGGAGAGCTGGAAGAACCAGCAGGAGCGTTGCACAGAGGAGCGAGGCACCTGCGGGGTCCAAGGTCCCTGCGGCTCAGAGGAGCAGTCGCAGCATCCCTCCCATGCCGCCCTAGAATAGCTGCTGAGTGGGGCCTTAGTGTAAAATGCCCGCCTCTTGGTAAGTCTGGGCTTAACATGCATGCTAACGTCCACTCTGCGGTCGAGGCGGTGTCGGGGAGGCAGAGGGTGCATGAACACGGTGCTGTGGGTGACCTGAGGTGCGTGAACGGGGTTCCCCAAAGCATTAAATGCAGAACTACCACGTGACCCGGCACCACCCCCGCCAGGCGTATACCCAAAAGAACTGAAAAGAGGAACTCAAACACCAGTTCACAAGTGTTGACAGCATTACTATTTACAACTCACAAAAGGTGGAAACCACCTAAGTATCCATCAGTGGAGGACTGGGCAAACTGTGGCCCATCCCTGCACCAAATCCCAGCCACCAAAAGGAATGAAGCACGGACACGCGACGAATCCCAGCCACCAAAAAGAATAAAGATGGACACGCGATGAATCCCAGCCATCGAAAGGAATGAAGCACAGACACGCGACGAATCCCAGCCACCAAATGTAACAAAGATGGACACGGGACGAATCCCAGCCACCCACAGGAAGGAAGTACAGACACACAGTGAATCTCAGACACCGAAAGGAACAACACACGGACACACGGCGAATCTCAGCCACCGAAAGGAATGACACATGGACACGCGATGAATCCCAGCCACCAAAAGGAACAAAGCACAGACACGTTGGCAAATCCCAGCCACTGAAAGGGACAAAGCACAGACACACGGTGAATCCTAGCCACTGAAAGGGATGAAGGACGGACACGTGACGAATCCCTGTCACCAAGAGGAACAAAGATGGACACGCGATGAATCCCAGTCACTGAAAGGTACAAACCACAGACATATGACGACGTGGGGGCCCGGAACATGCCACGCTCAGCAAAAGAAGCCAGACACAAAAGGCCACACTCTGTGTGACTCCATTCCTACGAAATGTCCAGGACATGCAACTCTAAACACAGCACACAGGTGCTGCCAGGGGCTGGGGAGGCGGATGGGGAGTGACTGCTAACGGCATGGAGTTTCCTTTTGGGGCGATGAAAATGCTTTTTTTTGAGATGGAGTCTCGCTGTCATCCAGGTTGGAGTGCAGTGGCTGGCTCGCTGCAACCCCAGCCTCCTGGGTTCAAGCAAATCTCCTGCCTCAGCCTCTCAAGTGGCTGGGACCACAGGTGCCCGCTACCACGCCTGGCTAATTTGTATATATTTAGTAGAGACGGGGTTTTACCATGTTGGCCAGGCTGGTCTCGAACTCCTGACCTCAAGTGATCTGCCCACTTGAGCCTCCCAAAGTGCTGGGACGACAGGGCGACAGAGCGAGACTCCATCTCAACAACAACAAAAAGTTACTGTTGGTCAACTGATGGCATGAAAATATTTCAGATTTCAGTAGAGGTGGGATGGCACAATACTGTGAGTATACTAAATGCCACTTTAAAACTTAATTTTATGTTACGTGACCTTCGCCTCAATAACGCAAAAAAAAAAAAAAAGATTCCTGGGTGGGCATCCTCCCCTCTCCAGCCACCTGCCACGCTCCACCTGGATAACTTTTGGGAAGATCCTTCTAATTTTTCCCTCTAACATGAAGAGAAAATGCATTATTTGGCCTTCCTGCCGCGTGGCTATGAGTGATAAAACGCAGTCAGAGGGGGACTCATTCCCGTGAGGGGTCGGGAGACGCATGGACAGTGGCACAGACGGCTTGAATGGGGATGAGTGAAGACAGCAGCACGTGTGTGCGCTCTGGGCTCAGACATCCTCTGTCAAAGGAAGACAAAGCCCAGCTCTGCTGAAAGGCCGGCGCAGAGCACGAGGATGAGCCTGGCCGGCGGTAACAGCTCCAGACTTTGCAGCGCTGTGTCCACCTCCCTCTGAGCTGTACAGAGAGAAAGCAACTCGAGCAGCTTGTGCAGAACACTGGCGTGGAGGCTGCCGGCCAGGAAGAGCACGTGGTGGCTTGGCTGGGTCACAGCCAACGATGAACGGTACAGGTTGTGGGGCGGATGAGGAATAAGACAGATGAACCATCCCTCACATTTCTAGAAGGAATTTTTAAACGTTGCCACTTATTTATACAAAAGAAAAAGCGTGGGAATGAACGGAGCCAGATGGTTGTATCTGAGTTTCCCTCAATTCTTGTGTTGGAAGGTTCCAGGCACAGGATGGGCAAAGGCCAGCATGGTGGAGACGCCAGCGCCCTCACACCTGCCCTCCCAGGGCTCAGCTGGGTCCTGCACGGCAGCCAGCCAGGCCCCACAGGACACCCCCTCAGCCCCTGCACCAACACCCCTTGGAGGAAAGGCCTCAATTCCCAGGCCTTGCTTCCAGGACGTAAAGCTCAGTCGCCAGGCCTGGTTGCTCAGGCCGAGCAAGGCAGGTGCCCCACGCAGCGGCTGGACACCCACACAGCGGGGCCCGCCCACGGCGCCCCTGCAGCCCTCAGCAGGCAGCCCTGCCCGGCACAGGCTCCTGGGGGCAGGCGGAAACAGAGCTACATGCTCACCCCCACTGCCACCTGAGAAAAAACCTACGGTGCCACTGAGCATGGCAAGGAGCAGCCCAGAGGCACCAAGCTGTCCAGACCCGGATTCCCGCTCCAGGGGCCCCCCCGGGGTCCAGTCCCTTTTTGTTTTCCTTCAAGGTATTTTCCTGCCTCATTCAGCCCTCCCTCTTGCTTCCACTCAGCCGCTCTACGCGGTGCAGGGAGTTTTTGAATGTGCGCAAAAGCGTGTGGTCCTTACGAAGTGCTCACATTTCTCCAGCCTTTTAACCTGCTGCAGACGATCCTGCATCGGGAGGCTGTGGGGGGATGACTTCAATGCCAGGGACGGCGGCGGGGGAAGGCAGTACAGGGGCGGGAGGGGCACGTCCAGGAAACGAATTCATGATCTGCGTCAGAAATGATGAACCGACGTTCATATCAAAGAACTCACAGATGGCTGGACCTCAGGAATGTCTGTGCAGTCGAAGGGCAGCAGCAAACGTTCCACGCTGTCATTTCTGAAGATGACGAGGTTCAGACCTGACCGGCCAACAGCTGTCCCGGGAAGTGTGGGCAAGACCCCGTGCCAGTTCTGGCAGGAAGACAACCAGCCCACCCTTGGAGGCAGCCGTCGCAGGTCTCTGAAGCTGCCTGGGAAAGAGGTGGGCCGGGCCTCGAGGAGCAGACTCACGCAGACGCACGCATCCTTCCAGAACCCAAGCCGGACTCCCAGGAGCCTCTGACGGGACTTTGCCAGAAGGCAAACCTCAGACCAAGCTGCTACTTCCTGGGGACCCCCACACCCCCAGGCAGGTAACAGGACGGTGCTCCAGCCGGGTAGCCACCCTCTACACAGGGGCTGCCGGCTGCCTCTGATGACCTGGCTTGAGGGTACAGCATCCCTCCAGGGCTCTGAGCAACAAGCTGCTGCCTGGGAGCTAGACTGAGCCACTGGGCCACAAGGGAGGACGGGCGGCTCTGTGCTATCCCAGGTTGTAAGGGGACTTCGAGTTCCTCCACCCAGCTCTGGCTGAGGGGGCAGGTGCTCCTGAATCCCTCAGTTGCCAGGGACCTGGGGCAGAAGACATACTCTATGAATAGCCTAGGCAGACTCTTCTACAAAGTGGGTAAGTGCATAGCTGCGATCTCTAGGGCTATTTGGGAACAAAATGAAAGAACAAATCTGAAAATCTGAAACTTTTCCTACCAGCATCTGAGCTGGTGCGGCTGATGCTACCATTGTCCTCATTATCAACTCAGGGTCCAGCTGCGCGGGCCCGACGCCAGCAGGGGCTCCAGGACAGCGGTGTCCACCACCCCTGATGAGCTTCCTTAAAGGCAAGGGTTCATGTCCCACCCCCACTGGGGAAAGTCACATCACTTCCCTGCATGCCAGGACTTGCTGTACAATGGGGGGTAAAAATAGCACCTTCCTCATGGGGCAAAATGAATGCTATGTGTGAACTGCTTGCAGCTATGCCTATTTTTATTTCTCGAAAAGATGAGAAGAAAAGCAAAATAACGTGCAAGTGGTTGTTCTCTCAGTTTTGCCATTTTATTACTTCCCTATATTAAAACAACATAACCTAGAGGCTGAACACGGTGGCTCACGCCTGTAGTCCTAGCACTTTGGGAGGCCAAGGTGGGTGGATCACTTGGGGTCAGGAGTTTGAAACCAGCCTGGCCAACATGGTGAAACCCCCGTCTCTACTAAAAACATGCAGAAAGAATTAGCCAGGCATGGTGGTAGGAGTAATCCCAGCAACTTGGGTGGTCGAGGTGGAGAACCGCTTGAACCCAGGACTGCACTTCAGCCTGGGCGACAGAGCAAGACTCCATCTCAAATAAGTAAATAAATACATAAATACATAATATAATAAAATAATAAAGTTGACTTTGACATCTTGAAAGACAAAAGAAGCAATTAAGCAGCTCATGCAATTAGCATCGCCGCTGAACCCGCAGGCTCTCCTCCAGGAGCTGAGACACAAAGCCACCTGCAGCTCGGAGTTCTGTCCCGGGCACACCATCTCCTCCACGTATTCAACTATTCAAGAAAGTAATGGGCAGAGCTACTAGGCTTATGGTGGGAGCATTACAAAAGTTTTCAACAAAGGTCAGAACCAACTGGCCACCTAGAGATTCTAAAAAAAAATCACACCAAAGCCTTGTATTTCTCAGGCAAGGGGGGTCTAACCCCAGTTTCCCGGACAATTCTGGCCAAAGACAAAAGTGAGGAGCTCTGTGCTTTCCTGATGGACGTAGGGTACTTTTGGAAATGCAAGAACCGTGGGTCCAGAGGCAGGCGTCCCCAGGGCACGTGTGCTCAGCACTGGACAGAGATAAGCTCCTCCGACACGGTTTCATGATCCCCGCGGTAGTTAATTTTGTTCTGGAAATGAGCCAACAGAGCACTGTGCCAGCCCCCACTGAGCCAGACCCTTGACCAAAGCCCCCAGTTCCGCAGGAAGAAGCCAGGAGCATCTCAGCCCCGCCCCTCTGGGCCAGCCATCAGGACCCGGTCCCCTCTGCAGCCTGGCTGCTCCCTGAGGTGTTCTGGGAGCCTAGGGATTATACGGATTTGCTCAGAAGGGAGTCTTCTTGCCAAAGACAAATGAAGGGCCAAAATGCAGTGAGGTACCGCGCCTTCCTGGAAAGCAGCGTGTTCCTTCTCTTGGGGGTTTTATAGACAAAAAACTGCTTGTACAAACTGAGGAGCCCTCAAGTACCCAAGAAGAAGCTCATTCATGCTCCTCTATGGGTGGGAGACATCCAAATCCTGCTGCTGCTCCCAACTGGAGAAATCCCGACGGGAGAGACAGGGAGGGGTGCGTGCTGCTCAGCGGCAGCCTCCTGGGGCCTCCACCGTATGGGCACAGGGATGGGGTGCCTGGGGTGGGGCCTCCCAGCTCAGCCCCCACAACATGGTAGCCTGAGTGTCCCGGGAAAAACAACACAAAGCTTCAGGAAGGATGGTGAGCGAGCTACAGTTCACCCCTCAAAAATGACTCTTCTGAGCAAAGAGAAAACGCCTACCAGAAATGTGCACGTTCACCCACTCACATTCACGTGCGTGCACTCACCCACACTCATGTGCGTGCTTAGACCCACATGTGCACACTCACCACTCAAATGTGTCCTCACACACACACTCATTCACGCTCACGTGCATACTTACACTCACACGGGCATATTCACCCACATTCACACCCACACATGCACCCCCACTCAAATGTGCATTCACTCACATTCATGTGCACTTACCCACACTCATGCACGTGCACACTCCCTCATGGAGACTCACCCACAATCATGTGCACACTCAAACCCACACGTGCACTTACTCCCACTCGTGCATACTCATCCACATTCACACTCACACATGCAGTCACCCACACTCAAATGTGCACCCACCCACACATTCATGTGTACTTATTCACTCACATGTGCACTTACCCACACACATGCACACACCCACTCACACACGTGCACATATATGCACTCACCAACTTGTGTACTCACTCGCATGTGACTCATGCACACTCAACCACTTACACACTCGCATGTGACTCATGCACTCACCCACTTGCACACTCACATGTGCATTTACCCACATGTGCATGCTCACCCACACTCCAATGTGCACTCACCCATTTGCATGTGTACCTGTACATATGTGTACATACCCACACGCACGTGCACACTCACCTACACACGTGTGTACTTACCCACTCACCCAGGTGCCCACTCGCCCAGGTGCACACCCACTCACGTGCACTCACCCACTCATGTGCACACATACATGTGGGCACACACACATGCAGTCACTTGTGTGCACACACGCTCACTCATATTCACGTGCTCATGCCCGCTTCCACGATATACTCAACTGTGCACACTATGACCATACAAAGCCATGGCCCACTCCTGCTAAGACCTAACAGTCCCCCCTCTGTCCTTGATCTGGGCCCTCAGGACCTCCTGCCTGCTGTGGTCAGTCCCCCTGCGTCCTCTCCCACTGACGACCTTTCTGACCAGCCTCCCCTGGTCTGCAGGCCGCTGAGGGGTGACATGCTCAGAATCCGTGTGATAAGGTGAAGATGGGGAGAACGCTGAACTGGGGGAGAGAGCATAGAAGTGTCTGGAAAAGATGGAGAAGGTGGGGGACAGTGACGGTCACAGCAGGAAAACAGGCGACGGCCGTGGGATGGCAGCAGATACACGAGTGGGTGAGAGATGCTGGGTCCATGGCGCTGCCGAACCACAGCCTGACCATTGTCTACGCTGTGCCTCAGTTTCCTCATCTGTCAAACAGCAACAGTACCTCCCCCTCCGGGAGCTGACGTGAGGATCACGTGGGGGACACATGCGAGCCTGGCACAAGACAGGACATCAGTCAGTGCCCATCGGCCGCCACTGCCCTCCCTACCAAGGTGCTGGGGGGCACAGGCAGGAAAGGCTGCGAGCCCAGAGAGGGGAGGGAGGCAGACTCGGCACATCTCAGAGCCCCAGCAGTGAGGGGGTGGGTGGGCTGGGAAGGATGGGGTGAGACAGAGGCTGCTGGAGAAGAGTGGCCACAATGCCAGACAGGAAGCAACCGCGACCGGGCGTGACGCTGAGGGCTGCCCTAGCCCGGAGCAACTTTCCATAACAAGGTTCTGGAACACAAAGGCCCAGGGCGGGGCCATGCTTGCCCCCGGGAATCGCCATGTTTCCATAGCAGGTGATTTTCTACCATCTGACCCCATCCGTGTTTGGGAACGGAAACTAAGCCACTTATCTGTCACATCACACACCAGCAGCTGGGCATCCTCCGCCCGCCTCTCCCTATGTTGCCACGCTGATCTTGAACTCCTGGGCTCAAGCACTCCTCCCACCTCGTCCTCCCAAAGTGCTGGGATCACAGGCGTGAGCCAGCTTAAAAACTACTTTGATGAAACTTTCTATTTTGAGACAATTTTAGATGCATGTGCAATTGTAAAAAACAATACAGAGGGATCCCATGTACCCCTTACAGTTTTCATCCCAGGGAAACACCCCGCAAAAAGATAGGATAGTAACCCAGGTACCGATATTGACACAGTCGAGCTCGAGACAGAACATTCCATCACCGCAAGGACCCTGCCTGTCACAGCCACGCCCACTTCCCTCCTGCTCCCAGCCCAACTCCAGGCAGCCACCACTCTGTTTTCCATTGTTAGCGTTTTGTCGTATTAAGAATGTCATACAGGCCAGACACAGTAACTCACGCCTGTAATCCCAACACTTGGGAAACCAAGGTGGGTGAATCACCTGAGGTCAGGAGTTCGAGACCAGCCTGACCAACATGGCAAAACTCCATCTCTACTAAAAATACAAAATTAGCTGGCTGTGGTGGTGCATGCCTGTAATCCCAGCTACTTGGGAGGCTGAGGCAAGAGAATTGCTTGAATCTGGGAGGTGGAGGTTGCAGTGAACAGAGATCCTGCCACTGCACTCCAGCCTGGGATATAAGGCAAAGTTCAGTTAAAAAAACAAAACAAAACAAAACCAGAATGTCATACAAATGGAATCACGTCACACGGTCCCTTTGGGGGTTGCCTTTTTGCACGCAGCAGAGTGAGAGGTTGTTTGGTGCATCAATAGCTCATTCCTGTTTACGGCGAAGGAGTATTCCCTGTTCCACGGTATGGACATACCAGTTTGTTTAAGCGTCCACCCAGTGATGGCCATCTGGGCTGTTTCCCATTTGGGGATATTATGAAAAGCTGCTGTACCACGTGTGTGCAGGTTTCTGCATGAACATGAGTCGCATCTATATTCATGTGGTCTGTGATTCTGTTTAGACTGTCTTCATCTGGTATTGGAATGAGGGCAATACTTCACGAACTGAACTGGGAAGTGCTGTCTATTTTCTGGAAGAGACGGTGCCAGAATTGGTGTAATTCTTTAAATATTTGTTAGAATTCTCTTGTGAAACCATCTGGGCCTGGAGATTTCCTTTTTGGGAATGCTACATTACAAATTCCATTTCCTCAATAGATATACAGCCATTCAGATGACTGATTTCATCTTGAGTGAGCCGTGGTAGTTTGTGTTTTTTGAGGAGTTAGTCCACGCATCTGGGTTTTAAATGTACACGTCGAGTTGTTTTTATTATTCCCTTATTACCCCTTCTAATGTCTACAGAGCCTATTTTATTCCTGATATTGGTAATTTGTCTTTTTTTCCTCATCAGTGATACTAGAAGTTTTTGCCCCTCTTTGAGATGATTTTGTTAATCTTCTTAAAGAATCAGCTCTTTGTTGCACTGATTTTCTCTATTGTTTTGCTGTTTTCGATTTCATTGACTGCTGCTCTTATCTTTATTATTTCCTTCTTTCTGCTGGCTTTGGGTTTATTTTGTTCTTATTCTAGGTTCTTGATGTAGAAGCTTAGATTATTGACTTGAGAGTTCCCCCTTTTCTAATGTAAGTATTCAGTGCTATGAATTTCCCTGTCAACATTGCTTTGGCTGCATTCCACAGCTTTTGATATTTCTGATTTTTGTTCCCTTTAAATTTGTTTTAAAAATCTTCCTTCTTCCCTTCCTCCCTTCTTTTCTGAATAATGAAATATTTCAGTCAAGTTTCTATGCAGACCTGTCTCCAACTGCTGGAGTCAGCTGGTACAGTCAGGGCTGAGTGAGACACAGCAGCAAGGCTGAGGAAGGGGCAGCTGGGGAGGGGGCGGCCACGGAGGGGAAGCCAGGAAGGGGGCTGAGTGAAGCTGCAGCCTGGTGGGGTTGGCAGGTTCTTTAAATAATGGAAGGTTGAGAAAAATCAGTAACGATACTGAGAAGAAAGAACAAGGTTTCTAACTGACAAGGAGTTACAAATACAGAAGAAGAAAAAAAACCAAAAAAACAAAAATGAACTCTAACTCCACTAGGGCTGCTATAACGAAATACCAGAGGCTGCGTGGCTTGTAAACGACACACATCTGTTTCTCACAGTTGATGCCAGTCCAAAATAAAAGTGCTGGCAGGTTCAACATCTGATGAGGGTCCAGCACCTGGTGCCTAGACCTGCACCTTCTTGCCACAGCCTCACATGACAGAAGGGGTAGGGGCAGTCTTGGTCCTCTTTTTTTCTGAGATGGAGTTCTGCTCTTTTTGCCTAGGCTGGAGTGCAGTGGCGTGATCTCGGCTCACTGCAACCTCTGCCTCCTGGGTCCAAGTGATTCTCTTGCCTCAGCCTCCCCAGTAGCTGAGATTATAGGTGCGCGCCACCAAGTCCGGCTAATTTTTTATGTTTTTAGTGGAGACAGGGTTTCACCATGTTGGCCAGGCTGGTCTCGAACTCCTGACCTCAGGTGATCAGCCCGCCTTGGCCTCCCAAAGTGGTGGGATTACAGGCGTGAGCCACCATGCCGGGCCTGGACCTCTTATATAAGAACATTCATTCCACTCGTGGGAGATCCTGATCACCTCCCAAAGGCTCCACTCCCTAATACTATCACCCTGGGGGTGAGGATTTAAACATATGAATTTGGGGGTGCTATGGTCTGAAGTGCCCCCCAAAGTTCACGTGTTGAAACCTCATGGCCAATGGGATGGTATCGAGAGATGGGGCCTTTGGGAGGTGGTGACGTCACAAGCATGGGCCTCCCAGGGACAGGATATGGGCTCAATAGAAGGGCCCACGGGAGTGGGTTCACTCTCTTCCATTATTCTGCCATTCGAGGACATTGGACGCTGCCATTTATGAGGAATGGGCCTTTGCCAGGACCCAGACCTGAAGGTGGCTCAGGCTTCCAGCATCCAGGACTCAGAGAAAGCAATCTCTGTGGTTGGTAAGGACCCAGCCTCGGGTGTTCTGCTACAAAGCAGCACGAATGGTCTGGGATGGGATCAGGAAGACGTGAATGTGCAGAGCACAGCAAATTCGGCAGTGCTGCAGTGAGGTTCATGGCTTTCCATAGGTAGTGATAGATCAATATGAAAAACAATATGAATTTAAGTATGTGTGCGTGTATGTATGTACTCACACACACAGATGTCTATGTCCTAGCTCTGCCCAGTAAGAGAGACTGGGAGTGAGACACCGCAGGGCAATGAGCACACCAGGCACCCAGATCCGGACTGCTAAATGTCACCCTCCACTAAAAGAACCAGGCTCCAGGCCGGGCATGGTGGCTCACACGTGTAATCCCAGCACTTTGGGAGGCTGAGGTGGGTGGATCATGAGGTCAGGAGATCGAGACCATCCTGGCTAACATGGTAAAACACCGTCTCTACTAAAAATACAAAACATTAGCTGGGCATGTGGCATGAGCCTGTAGTCCCAGCTACTTGGGAGGCTGAGGCAGGAGAACTGCTTGAACCCGGGAGGTGGAGGTTGCAGTGAGCCAAGATGGTACCATTGCATTTCAGCCTCAGCGACAGAGACTCCGTCTCAAAACAAACAAACAAACAAAAACAACAACAAAAACACCAGCCTGAAACAAGCGTCTAGGGGGCAGCCCTTGAGTTTTTGGAACATTTGCAGAAAAAGAGAAGCTCCGTTTCCCAGGGTGCTCTTGGGGGCAGTGGTCACATTTCATTCTCCTTGGGACTTTGGGGTTTAATGTGTAGCACAGACCCAAGAGGTTTGGAATGACCTGACAAGCAACAGGTAAGGAATCCCTACTGACAGTGGGACCCGGGGGTCACCTCAATTCCATGGGAACCTCAAAGCACTTAGATCCTCTGCTCAACAGAAGCAGAGGTCGGTCATCGAGAGGTTTGCTGCAACCAGAGCGCATGCTGTCTTTATAAAACCGCTTTCCGCAACGTGCCAAAGACAGCCCAGCGCCATCTCAGAATCACCAGAACCAGAGGAAGCCAATTGCCAAGGCAGGGTCCCAAGGACTCCAGCAGCCAGCTCCGGCATGGGGCTTCACCAAACGTGGTCTAGCCACACGTGGCCAGCCTGGCGATCGCAGCCAGCACAGCACTGTCCCGGCCAGGTGACAGACGCCAAGTGCCCCCTGAAGACCACCTGCCACCTGTGTGGCGCCTGCTGCCTCAAGGCCTGGCCCTGGGTCTCACATCTCTGCCTGAAGCCACCAGGACTCCCTCTCAGCTGAGCTCCCATCTCACTAGCCCAGTGGTTCCCATCGAGTACAACCTCAGGGGCAGGACAATGATGCAGACATCTTGGCTGTCAAAACTGGGCTGGGGCAGAGCTGGAGTCTGGTGGCCAGAGGCCAGGAACGCTGCCCAGGACAGGCCTCACAGTGAAGGATCAGGGTGCCCAAGGGGCAGCAGCGCCCAGGCGGAGGATCCCAGCGTGGCGGCTCCCACGTCCGTTTCATGAGGGATCTGCCAGCTGCTCTGGCCATCCTGGTGCCACCTCACTGCCTCCCCTCACAGCTCACTCACTGAGTGTCACCCAGCCACACTGCCTCTTATCCTGCACACCCCTGCCTCCCCAGCTGGCCAGGAGGTCGTCCTGCAGGCTCTGGGCAGGCTCAGCTGGCTTTGGAAGATCTCCAGGCCAGGTGGGCACAAGCCACCCTTGCTTCCCCAGGGCCCTGTTAAACATCTTGCCGGCACGTTTGTGCCCCCACTCCTGCTGGGAGCTCCTGGAGCAACGTGAGGTCTAAACATGATTCCTGCAGGTAGCCCCAGGGAAGCACAGTCAGGGATTGTCCACTCCCCGAGGCACCGAGGGTCTCTGTCCTTCCAGACGGCCCCTCCCCAGCGCTGTCTCCACGGGGAATAAGCTTCTCCCTAAATCTCCCAAAAACCCAGGATGCCGAGGGCGGCAAGGGAGCAGCAAACACTTAAACCTCACGAGGGCAAAACCTGAATCTCGAGTTGGAAGAACGTTTTCCGTCAGGCACGTTCGCCCTTTCGGAAGTAGTGGTGGAAACACCTCCAAGACGACCTTGGGGGGAAAAACAAACCAACCATGCCTGGCATGAAGCAATGATTGAAAATGGCCCACTCACCCCAAGACTCCTGGGGTGGTTGTGGGAGCAGGGGCTGTGTTGTTTCATCCGTGCCTGGCAGAGCTCCACATCAACGTACAAATGCCTGCCTTGGAAAAGACCTTCCCGGAAAAACGCCCGACTCCAAAGCACCCTTTGGTTTTGCTGAAGGTGAATGAGACCAGTAAACCGTCTCGTCTAAGATGTCGTCAAGCAGAAAGGAAAAATAAACAGACGGCCTGCTCCCTACCTGCGAGGGTTCCCTGCCCCACGGCTTCTGGTGGCTTTGGCCAGCAGGGAGCCGGATGGGAGGAGAGGGAGAGGAGGGGAGGGGTGTCAGGAGGGCCCCAGGCTAGCTGTGCCCCTCCCAGGTGGTCTGTGCCCCTCTCCCGTGGCTTCTGACCATGACCCCTTCTTTCGGGGCTCCACCCTGCCTTTTCCCTTGATGCCCCAGGAGTAAGGGCCGTCACAGCTCTGCCAGCACTGCCTGCAGCCCGGGGTCCCACGCCGCCTCCCGAGGAGGCCCCATGCCATGCCCTGCCCAGCCCTTTGTAAGCAATCCTTCCAGGGCTGGCCCCACTGGAACACCCCAGGCCCTGGACACTGGCGGACAGGGGAAGGATCCCCAAGGCGTCTCCCATAGGGCGCACATGGACGCAGGACAGGAGGACATTCCGACAGGTGACAGCCAGGAGGTCGTACTCAGATCTGAAATGCAGGTGGCCCATGCCTCAGAGACACAGCCGCTCTGTAGGGCGGGGGACAGACAGTGAGACTGGAGAGGCGGGTAGGCAGTGGTGTGGCCCCCGCGAATGCGTCCATCCTCGCCAGACTGCTGCATGCTGAATCTTTTCAAATGTTTTCTTGATCATCCCCCAAAAGACAATAACCAAAACGGTGAGGTGGTAAGGCAGGCGAATGCAGCGCGCTGGGAAAAGAACGCGGCCGGGGCGGGGGAGGGGGTGACCCTTCACATCAGCCGAGGCAGGCGGGGATGCTTGTGCAGAGGGGTTCGCTCGGCCATGTCGCCCACTGCCCCCGAGACCACCTTGTAGCTCCAGCCCTGAGCCCCTCTCACCTGGCCATGGCCCTGGACACCCCTCATCACCCGGCCCCAACACCTCCCCCTGTGGGGGTCCCCTCCCACCCTGAGCCTGTTCTCTTCCCCCTAAAACCTTCCCTGGTAGCCCGAGGTTATCCCCGAGGTGGCTGCTGGAGGATGGGACCAGGGGTGACTCTGGAGACAAAGTGGAGGCCGGAGAGGAGAGGAAGCAGCCCCAGAAGCCCCTACCACCCCTCCAGGCCCCACGCCACTCGCAACCGGCCTGGTCCTGCCCAGCTCGGGCACACTCCAGAGGAGGCGTCTACACCTGCGTTTGTCAGAGCCGCCACTCCGAGACCAAGGCACAGAGCAGTGGGGCCGTCCCTCCCACGCGCAGAAGCTCATGATCCCTGCAAACACGCTCCTAAGTGTGTGGCCCGTCGGACCTCCTAATGGATGCCTGAAGACATGGTAAAAACCGGCTGCTTTCCTCCATCAGTAACCTCAGGCAAGGGAGAGAAGCACCCAGTGCTCGCAGGAAAGGCCTAATCCCCGCAGCGGGCTTTGCTCAGGCCCCGCTGAAAGGACCCCCCTTAGACACGGAAGCTGGGGAGACTCTAATCCGCCGTCCTCTGTTTATCTTCCTACGCGGGCCCCCCTCCTCCGGGACAGTGCAGGTGGCGTCCTGCATGGGGACTTCGCTCCTCTGAGCACCTGGAACGGGGCGGTGGCAGGCGGGCCCCAGTGAACACTGCGTCCAGAGCCAGGGCGAGTGTAGACGGAGGTGGCAATGGTGGCGTCCTGCTCCCAAGTCCCTCCGCAACTGTGGACAGGCTGCTGCTTCTGCTGTCAGCAGAGGATGATGATTCTGGGGCGACGGACTCTGATGGGGAGACCAAGGCTGACTCAGCCTCCCCCTGTCCACCCCCTCCCTGGGGAAAAAACGTCCGTCCCTGGACTTGGTTTTCTGATCACGCAGGAAGGAAGACGCACCACCTACGCCCTATGCTTCCCTGAAAATGGGGCACGGTCTCCAGGGTCCCCTGTGGCCCAGCCCTCCAGAAGCACCACCCCGGGGGGCGTCGAGCTCTGGTGTCCAGCCCGGCTGGCTGGAAGGGCACAAGAGGAAGGGCCAGGGGATCAGAGTAGGCAGCGCCAGGCAGGACACGGGTCACCCGCGCAGCTCGCCCAGGTGAACGCACTTCACACTGGCCAGCACCGTGTCAAGAAGAGACTTGGTCTTTGAAATGGACAATGGCGGGACAATGGCAGCCAACAGACGAGCATCTGCAAGGCCCACCCTCTTCCGCTCGCTCAGCCCGGACCCCCCACCCCACCAGCCCCTGCACCTCTGTCGAGCACACGGTTCTCCATCCCTCAGCCAGGCCCCACTAGGGGTGACATCCAACACGGGGCAGCCCGGATCCCGCCCAGGCACCTGCCAGCCCTCTCAATGTCCCCCCAAATCCTGAGCAGGCACTCAGCTCCCAACCAGCACCTCCTGTCCGCCCTCGTCCCAAATGAGGCTCGAGCTTCGCCTGACCTGGGCCGGCACTGATGGGACAGAGGACAAAAACCAGGGTCGCTGTGACAGTGACCACTACTTGGAGCCTGTGTGGCCTGCCCGGGAGACAGTGGGACATTCAAGGCAGATGTGGGGGCGGGCTGGGGAGGCGGAGGGACAGCAGCGGCCAGCAGGGAAAGGGGCTGGAAGCCGGGGGAGGCGGCGCTGCAACCCCAGGCCCAGCGGCTGGACCCCGGCTGGCGAGTCGAAGCCAGGCACCGTGGCCGTGAAAGAAGGAAGCCGCTGTCTCCGCAGGACTGGCTCCATTCTCATGGAGGACAGAGGGGCCCTGGTCTGCCAGCCA
The DNA here is from genome assembly GCA_004027715.1 of Plecturocebus donacophilus. Lineage (NCBI taxonomy): Eukaryota > Metazoa > Chordata > Mammalia > Primates > Pitheciidae > Plecturocebus > Plecturocebus donacophilus. Next base: position 61,343 of record PVKP010009590.1, read on the forward strand.
AGCTTAGGCCCTGGCCTTGTGGAAGCCTGGGAAGGGGGCGCAGGGCGCGTGGCTGGGCTCCAGGACGGGCTGGTAACACCAGTGTAGACCCATGACCAAGGAGGGGCACACCCTGGAAGCTTCCCAAGAAGAGAAAGGGGATTTGCAAAGTCAAAGCTGTGGAAAGGACAGCATTTTGATCCAAAACACCAACAAAGTGTGTCCTTACAAGCCAAGGAACAGCAAAATAAAGTGAAAGCGAAGCCACCCAGCTCTCCCAGGACTTCCTTGGAGAGTGTTCTGGCTCTCCGGTTACATCCAGGTAGAGTGGACAATTTTGGCCCCGGAGCCATCTGAACAGCCTGGAATTTCAGCCACTAGTAAAGACTCTGGCCAAGGTGGCTGCAAATGAACAAGCCTTTCTGTGTCCCTCCCCCGGCGCAGGTGATCTCCAGGGTCCCTGTGTCCCTCCCCTGCCCAGAGCTCCAGGTGGGACTCTGCCCCTCGCACAAGGCTCAGGTATATGAACACAGGCCTCCACAATGTGCATTTCCTAAACCACTCTTTGCAATAGCACATTTACAAAAAATTTCAGAGCATGAACGTCTTACGACAGAAAACTCAGGGCTATTTTTTAGACAGAGTCTCACAGTGTCACCCAGGCTGGAGTGCAATGGTGCGATCTCGTCTCGCTGCAACCTCCGCCTCCCGGGTCCAAGTGACTCTCCCGTCTCAGCCTCCTGAGTAGCTGGGACTACAGGCATGGGCCACCATGCCCGGCTAATTTTTGTATTTTTAGTAGAGACGGGGTTTCACCATGTTGGCCAGGCTGGTCTGGAACTCCTGACCTCAGGTGATCCGCCCACCTCGGCCTCCCAAAGTGCTGGGATTACAGGCGTGAGCCACCACGCCCGGCCCCAGGGCACCTTCTTGAGCCGCCCCGGGGCCGGGGGGAAGTGGCGGGGCCCATCCTACCTTGTTGTAGTACTGCACCTGCACCGAGTGCCACTGCCCGTCACTCACACCGCCAGGAACCTTCGGAGCCACGGTTGTCGTCGTCTCACCTGCACGGTGGAGTGGAGACCCAGAGAGAAAGCAGAGGTTGGCAAGGCCTCCCAGGGACCGAGCATTGGGCTGTGAGGCTGCAGGTAGGCTGGGAGACAGGTGCACACAGCCACGTCCTCCCTCTCTCCCCATGACACCATGGTGGGAGCCACCCACAGCTCCATCCATTTCCTTTTCTGCTTACAAAAGTAATTCTTGTTCCTCTTTTCCAGCTTTTTTTTTTTTTTTGAGACGGAGTCACTCTGTCGCCCAGGCTGGAGTGCAGTGGTGTGAACTCGGCTCACTGCAACCTCCGCCTCCTGGATTCCAGCGATTCTCCCGCCTCAGCCTCCTGAGTAGCTGGGACTACAGGCATGCGCCACTGTGCCCCTGCTAATTTTGGTATTTTTAGTAGAGACGGGGTTTCACCATGTTGGTCAGGCGGGTCTCAAACTCCTGACCTTGTGACCTGCCTGCCTTGGCCTCCCAAAGTGCTGGGATTACAGGCATAAGCCATCGTACCCAGGTCTTGTTCCTGTTTTCTAAATATGAAAAAATGCAAACACAGGAAGCTCATCTGTTCCTACTAGCAGCAGTCACGCCTACACGGCAGCAGGGGTCGAATCCTTTTTCCTACGCATTGCATCAACGCAGACAAAATCCTCAAAACCCATTCTCCTTTAGGTCCAATCACATAAATGTCATCTCAGGTTTCTAACAACTTTTAAATCCTGTTACTCATGCCATCGTGAGGTTGCATACTCGTCTCTTGTGCTTCTCTGCTTCAGGGTATTTGTCGCTTCCACCCCTCCAGCTTCTGCTGCAGTGGCATGGGCGAGTCCCCTCGGGGATTCTGGGGCACAACCCAAGTCGGCAGCAGCCGGGAGGAAGGAGCTTCAGGGGCACCCAAGAACAGGTGCAGCTGGTACCAGGTCCTGGGCAGGGAATGCCATCTCCAGAGAACCAGCAGTTCTGGAAACAGGGGTGTGGGTCTGGGGACCCTGGCCAGGGGAATAGCCTAATCCCACCTCACAGAGCCTGGAGGGCTGTGGACACCTCTCACATGGCGGTCAGCTGCTGTTATGGGTCCTTCCCTTTCTTTATTGCACACAGGAAACCAAGCTCCATCCTCCACTATCACACACAGGTCACTGAACATGGGCCAGGGTTCTAGAGATGGAAGCACCTCTGAGCCATCTTGGAGAACTTCCCGGTGAAGGAGGAGATGGCAGAATTCACTCCTAAACATCAAGTGTGCCAAGTCGGGTGTGGTGGCTCACACCTGTAATCCCAGCACTTTGGGAGGCCAAGGTGGACAGATCACTTGAGGTCAGGAGTTCAAGACCAGCCTGGTCAACGTGGTGAAACCCCGTTTCTACTAAAAATACAAAATTGAGCCATGCATGGTGAAATGTGCCTGTATTTCCAGCTACTCATGAGGCTGAGGCATGAGAATCGCTTGAACCTGGAAGGTGGAGGATACAGTGAGCTGATATTACACCACTGCACTCCAGCCTGGGGGAAAGAGTGAGACTCTGTGTCAAAACAAAAACAAAAAAACCCTCATGTGTGCCAGAAAAAACAGAGATACACCTGCTGGTAGTTTGGAGAAATGTTTTTTTATAATAACTGGAATAACATGCATAATGGTCATGTCAGTATTTTTTTTTTTAAAGAGACGGGGTCTTGCTATGTTGCCCAGTATGGTCTTGAACTTCTGGGCTCAAGCAAGCTGCCTGCCTTGGCCTCTCAAAGTGCTGGGATTACAGGCATGAGCCACCTTGCCTGGCCAGCCTTGTCTATATATATATATATATGTATGTATGTATATGTGTGTGTGTGTGTGTGTATATAAACACATATATATACTTAAATATACTTGTTGATACACACACACACACACACAAACATATTTTTTTTTTAAGATGGAGTCTCACTCTGTTGCCCAGGCTGGAATGAAAAGGCACAGTCTTGGTTCACTGCCACCTCAGATTCCTGGGTTCAAGTGATTCTCCTGCTTCAGCCCACCGAGTAGCAGGGATTACAGGGATGCACCATGACACCCGGCTAATTTTTGTATTTTTAGTAGAGATGGGGTTTCACCATGTTGGCCAGGCTGGTCTTGAACTCCTGACCTCAAGTGATTCACCCACCTCGGCCTCCCAAAGGGCTGGATTACAGGCGTGAGCCACCGTGCCCGGCCGGCAATAATATTTTTAATCTAGAGACGTACCACACTTAATTTAATGATTCTTTGGTTTCTGAAAACATGAGCCCGATTGTTCACATTTCCAGCACTATAAATAACACTGCTGTGAACACCTTTGTGCACTTTGGATTTCTTCAGTAAGACAGATTCCTAGACCTACAACTGAGGGATGAAAGGGTAAGCAGCTTGGAGGTGCTGTTAACGCACAAAGATCTGTGAATTGCTCAGAGCTGCCCTGCCTAGGGAGAAGGCCCCACCTGCAGAGAAGGTGAGCTGCACCTGCTCGTCCACGACCTCCAGGGCAATGAAGTCGTGCTTCTCGTTGAAGCGACCATTGTAGAGCAGCAGGCCGTTCCTTTCCTGGGTGGCAAACCTGCAGAGCCAAGCAGAAGCACATCACAGGCTAAAGACCCCAAGGTCAGAAGGCTCCCCAGGAGTGACAAGCCCAGCCAGAGGAGGGTGAGCGCGGGTGACCACGATTCAGGAAAGAATGGCCTAAGGCATGCATCCTTCCCAGGGGAGCAGAAAGCCCATCAAGCTTGATGAGCAGCATTCTTTTCTGGAAGCAGCAAACCAGAATCCATGGGGAATCTGGATACTGCAGCCTGCAGAATGTGAACATATCCCACTTGCGGCCAGGCGCGGTGGCTCACGCCTGTAATCCCAGCACTTTGGGAGGCCAAGGTGGGTGGATCACGAGGTTAGGAGATCAAGACCATCCTAACATGGTAAAACTCCGTCTCTACTAAAAATACAAAAAATTAGCCGGGTGTGGAGGTGCGTGCCTGTAGTCCTAGCTACTCGGAAGGCTGAGGAGGGTAATCGCTTAAATCAGGAGGCTGAGCCAAGATCACGCCACTGCACCCCAGCTTGAGTGACAAAGACTGTGTCTCTAAAAATAAAAAATAAAGAAAATATCACATTTGCACAACATGCTACAAGCATGGCCCATAGCCAGGACACCTGTTACAGATATGTTTGGACAGAAAGCACATGCTGTACGTTTTTTCTTTCTTTCTTTTTTTTTTTTTTGAGATAGAGTCTTGCTCTATCATCAGGCAGGAGTGCAGGGGTGCCATCTCGGCTCACTGCAATCTCCGCCTCCTGGGTTCAAGCAATTCCCCTGCCTCAGGTTCCCGAGTAGCTGGGACTACAGCAGCCCACCACCATGCTCAGCTAATGTTTTGTATTTTAGTAGAGACGGGGTTTCACCATGTTAGCCAGGATGGTCTCGATCTCGTGACCTAGTGATCTGCCCGCCGCAGCCTCCCAAAGTGCTGAGATTACAGGCGTGAGCCACTGCGCCCAGCTAGCTGTACATTTTCTGCTGCTGTGAATAGATCCCCCCGTGTGTGCCAGGGCATGGGGACCTGCTCCTTCCCACTCGGGGCTGACGCTGTGGAAGGGCCCCTCTTAGGGCCTCTCCCCTGTGGCACTCAGCCACAACAGCATCTTTTTGCTCCCAAATGTGGGCTAAAAGGACCCCAGGGCCTTTGTTTCTGGCACAGGGAGCAGTGGTGCAATCTTCCTAGGCTTTGCAGATCGCTCAGGGGTCAACCAAGCCGTGCCTGCCCTGACTCATTTTACTCTAAGTTGCTCCACCTCCCATCGGCCTATGACATCACTCAGTTCGTTTCTGAAATCACGCTGCTGGCTCACTGGTTCTTAAGAATGTAGGCTGCGTAAGGGGAGAGACCGCAACTCTCATTCACTGCTGTATCCCAGAGCCCAAAGAGGACCTGGTCCATGTCAGCGCTTACTATAGTATGTGTGAATAAATGAAAGGACGAGGGCCGGGCGCGGCAGCTCACGCTTGCAATCACAGCATTTCGGGAGGCTGAGGCGGGTGGATCGCTTGAGGTCAGTAGTTCAAGACCAACCTGACCAACATGGTGAAACCCCATCTCTACTAAACAAAATACAAAAATTAGCCAGGCATGGTGGTGGGTGCCTGTAATCCCAGCTACTCGGGAGGCTGAGGCAGGAGAATCGCCTGAACCCGGGAAGTGGAGGTTGCAGTGAGCCAAGATCGCACCACTGCACTCCAGCCTGGGTGACAGAGCGAGACTTGTCTCAAAAATAAATTAATCAATTAAAAAAGAGGACAGGACATGAATGAACAGCTGACTGAATATGAACAGGCCTGGCAGAACTTAGAGCATGCAGAGCAAAAAGATACCAGCTCCAGCAGATCATCACATTCTCAGAAATCCTTCTCCCACCCAGGGGCCCAGGCAGGGGGTCTTCAGATCCAAATAACCACACCACCACCCTCACCTCCCTGCTTTCAGAGAACCTGGCAAACCTCCTGAGTGAGCTTGGGACTGGTTCCTGAGCTAGCTGGGCGTCTCCAGCAACAGAGATCAGCGGCAGGAACTCCTTTTGACTTAAGGTTGGTTCATCCATTTTCCTGCAGCAGGAGACGGCCTGAGCCAGCCTTGAACATCTGACCTCAGTCTTTTTCTTGAGTTAAAATGCTTGGCACAGAGGCCCATGCCTGTAATCCCAGCACTGTGGGAGGCCAAGGAAGGTGGATCACCTGAGGTCAGGAGTTCGAGATCAGCCTGGCCAACGTGGTGAAACCCCATCTCTACTAAAGATACACAAAAAAATTAGCTGGCTGTGGTGGCCCACGCCTGTAATCCCAGCTACTTGGGAGGCTGAGGCACAAGAATTGCTTGAACCCAGGAGTTGGAGGCTGCAGTGAGCTGAGATCACACCGCCAGTGCACTCTAGCCTGGGTGACAGAGAGAGACTCTGTCTAAAAAAAAAAAAAAATCTGATGGTTCCCAACTGTCCCTTGAACCCCCTCTAGAACCCCAGCAAGAACTTGAGGGAATCTGTGGGGATCGCTGCCGCGTGAGGCCCCTGGGAAATGGGCCTCACCCTACGGTGAGCTTGAGCCCAGACACAGATCCCTGGTTGGGGGAGTTGAGCTAAGGGAAAGTAGCAACTGAGAGAGGAACTATACGTTATCCAAAATAATTAACAGACATTACTTTATGGATACGAGGACTTGGAGGGCAATGTGTCTACTTTTGGCTCTTTATGGTTTATTGCTTGATTGTGTTCATTTTGGACCCTTGTTACCTTCATTGTAAAATATTAATTTAAGTATGTACACTTGGTAAC
>PVKP010009591.1:0-67718 GCA_004027715.1 Plecturocebus donacophilus
TATATATATATAAAGAATCCAGGTAACTGTAGATAGAAGGTGCTGGATCTTTCCTTAGGCTCACTCTCCCTCAGCTTTGTCTGTGCCCCAGGCCCCCAGTTATGATGGAAAGTAGAAACGGGCTTTCTTGCCCTTAGGATTTGGTTAGGTTTAGGCCCTGATTCCCCCCACAATCTCTCCATCTCTTAGCTGGGCTCTGGGTTGGGTGTGGCTGGGTGTGACCAGAGCTTCTACCAGGCAGCCTGCCCCTGCTGCTGTTCTCTCTGCCCACGTTCCTGAGCCACTTTCCCGTCTTGCTCCTTCAGGCCTGAGATGGGAAAGGACCTCACCAGGTGCCAGCTGGGAAGGCTTCACTAGCCATTGAGGTAGAATGAAGTTTTGTGGGGCATGAGGCAAATGTCATTTTGAGAGTTTTAAGAAAAAGAATTCAAAATTCTGGATTACAGATTTTAAGAACAGGGCCTTGGAAGATGCCATGTGAATGAAGAACCCTGAAGCCTAAGGTTTTTTTTTAGCCCCTCTTGGTTTCCTTAAAACCTTACCCACATTTTGTAAATAGTCCTTCACTACTTTCCTCAATCACCCAACTTGAGCGTGCTCTGTCTTTCCTGTGCTGGGAACCTGACTCATTCTACTATGTGCCTAATTATGACTAACAGATAACCTAGAAGCTCTCTGTACCTGTACTTTCAACAGTCTCCCCAACATTTTTTCTCGCAAAGCTATCAGGCTGAATTAATTTGCTTTGCAGTTGAGACGTAGTATGCTAATTTGGTAATTTTTTTTTTCTTATGCACAATGTGTAACTAAAAAAATATAAAGGAGTTTGAAATTTGTAGCAAAAATATTTCTTATTCTACCTCCTGGATTGTATGCATATCCTGATTAACATAATCAAATTACTGACTAGTTAGTCCCTAATTAAAATTTAGCCAAACTAGAAAATGGAAATGTGTTCCTTGTGGTCAAATTAGTTCCTTTTTTATTAACTTGTAATCCAAGAAGTACATTCTTCTTTTTTTTTGAGACAGAGTCTCACTCTGTCACCAGGCACCAGGCTGTCGGATCACTGCAACCTCCGCCTCCCAGGTTCAAGCAATTCTCCTGCCTCAGCCTCTCGAGTGGCTGGGACTACAGGCACGCGCCACCATGCCCAGCTAATTTTTGTATTTTTTTTTTTTAAGTGGAGACGGAGTTTCACCATGTTGGCCAGGATGGTCTCGATCTCTTGACCTTGTGATCTGCCTGCCTCGGCCTCCCAAAGTGCTGGGATTATAGGCGTGAGCCACCGTGCCCGGCCCAAAAAGTACATTCTTTATACAATTTAAAAAGAATGACTTATGCAATAATTCATGTCAAAGATCAAGAATGGTTACTTTAAAACACTTAAAAGCCACTGGTGAGTCTCCGAATCTAAGTACTAAAGAACCAAGGACTAAACTTCAGTGGGATAATCCATGTATAAGTGACATGATGACGGAGACGGGGAATAAGTTGGGGGAAGGGGTGAAGTGGCCCTTGGAGACAACAGATTCAGCCTGCCTGCCCCACACCAGGCACAGCAACAGTCAAGTCAGGGTCCCTGGCGCGGATTGGGATCCAACGAGAAGAGAAATGAGAGCTGGAAGAGAGGAGCTGACAAGACTCTCCAACACAGCGTGGACTCTAGCTAGACTGACTCTGGGACTTCTAGTGACCTTGGGACCTCATAACTTCAAGTCAGTTTAGCCATGTTTTAAAGTGTGTCTGAAAATAGTGGGTTTATTCCTAGAAAATTGAATCATCTTTATCTTTTCAATTAATATATCCTGCCCAGAATTTTTTAGTTTCCTGTAGTTTCTAGTGAGAATTGTTGACTTTCTAGCAATAGTTAAATTAAGAAGCAGACTCTACACTTTTATGAACAGAACTCAGGACTACTACTAAATGGGATCAAATCATTTATTCTCTCAAAAATTCTACATCTATCATACAGGATATTGAGAAATTCATGTGAAATGATACATGTGAACATGTTTTGAAAAGCACAAAGTGGCCTATGATAGTGATGGCTGGCTTTATTAACAGCGCAATATTTTGCTGATGTTTTGCTCAAGTTAAAATTATAGAACCTAAGCAAATAATACAATGAATTCATGGTTCTCAGTTGGTGAGAAGGAGATGAAAATAACAGCTTTATCAGAAGTGGTTTCTAATAGAGTTAACTTGTCTGCAGAACTTGGCATATCATTGCTTATGAGCACTCATCTTTAATGTGTCATGGCTAGAATAAAGAAAACAAATCTAAGCCTACTATTTTAAATCTCTTTTTTGCAGCTCATAAGGTGTTGAAGATACGCAGCTAGGCAAGGTGAACACTTTTGAATCACCCTATGTAAAGTAGCACTCTCACTTTCTATAATCTATTCTCCTTTATTTTTCTTCATAGCACTTAATGTTACCTGAAGCATATTGCATATGTATTTGTACACTTCTTTATTGTCATCTCTGTTTACAGAATATAAGCTTCATGAGGACAAGCATGTTGTTTTGTTCACCTGTGTCCCTAACTCTTCATGAATGCTTGGTACCAAAAGGCACTTAAGTATTTATCAGATTTACAAATTTTCCAGAAACTCCCTATTCTCCAGCCTATCAACAAGTAATAGTCAGACAACAGTATATCATAGAATGGACAGTGGTTTGTGGGCAATCACTTTATCACCAAACCTGAGTGAGCAACTTTCAGATAGAAACAAAGGCCTGTCTCTAGCCTTATTCTCTTTCTCAAATGACTCCCCAAAATCCAGTTTCTAAAATATTCTTCTTCTGGATTATTTTAAGTATAAACTGAGATGTTTGTAAAATGCCTAATATGATTTCTGGGGAAGAGGAGGGAACTGGAAAAGGAAACCATGAAAGAAATACATATTTGACCCAAAAGCACAGGCAATAAAAGCACAAAGTAGACAAATGGGATTACATCAAACTAAAAAGCTTCTGCATAGCAAGGGAAACAATGAAAAGAGTAAAGAGAAAACTTACAGATTGGGAGAAAATATGTGCAAATCATACGTTGGATAAGGGATTAATATCCAGAGTATACATGGAATTCAGACATCTCAACAGCAAAAACAAATAAACAATCATTTTAAAAAATGGAAAAAGGATCCGAACTGGCATTTCATGAAAGAAGACATGTAAATACCCAAGAAGCTGATTTTTTTTTTTAATGCTCAACATCACTATTCATCAGGGAAATGAAAATGAAAATTACAATGAACTATCACTTCATCCTTTAGAATGGCTGTTATCAAAAAGGTGAAAGGTAAGTGGTGATGAGGATGTAGAGAAAAGGGAACCCTTATACACTGTTGGTGGGAATATAAATTAGTACAGCCATATGGAGAATAGTGTGGAAGTTCCTCAAAAAAACAAAAATAGAACTGCCAGCAATCCTACTTCTGGGTACATATCCAAAAGAAATGAAATCAGTGCGTTGAAGAGATGTCTTCCTCTCTCCGTTCATTGCAGCCTTATTCACAATAGCCAAGATATGGAATCCATCTAAGTGTCCATCAGCAGATGAATGGATGAAGCAAATGGTGTATATATACACAATGGACTATTATTCAGTCTTAAAAAAAGAAGGAAATTCTGTCATTGGGAACACCATAGATGAACCTGGAGGACACTGTGCTAAGTAAGCCAGACACAAAAGGATAAATACCACATGATCTCACTTATATTTAGAATTTTAAAAAGTCAAACTTATAGAACTGGAGAGTAGAATAGTGGTTACCAGTGGGCTGGGGGAAGTTTGGAGAGATACTTGCCAAAGGGTATATACTTTCAGTTAGACAGGAGAAATAAGTTTTCAAGATCCATCGCATAGCATGGTAACCATAGTTAATACTAATGTAGTATATATTTAAAAATTGCTAAAAGGATAGATTTTAAATGTTCTCATTATGAAAAATAAGTTCTGAGGTGATGAATATGTTAATTATCTGGATATAATAATTTCACAATGTATACATCAAAACATCACATTATATCCCATAAATATATACAATTGTCAATTAAACATTTAACTTTAAATTTTTTAAGTAAAAAAACACATGCAGAAAGAAATATATATTTACATTTGAAAGTCAGAACATATAAATAACTACACTGAAAAATATATAAATTATCCTTAATTTTTTTTGGCCCAAAATAGTGTTGTTACAATTTTTTTTTCTTGGATTTTTTCCCCCAGGGCATTACACAGTATCATTTTGTATATGCCGTTTCGTATGCTATTCTTTCACTGAGTTCAAGCCAATAAATATACCTCTATTTTTTTTTTTTTGAGATGGAGTCTCACTTTTTTGCCCAGACTGGAGTGCAGTGGTGTGATCTTGGCTCACTGCAACCTCTGCCTCCTGGGTTCAAGCAATTCTCCTGCCTCAGCCTCCAGAGTATTTGGGATTACAGGTGTGCGCCATCATGCCTCGCTAATTTATTTTTAGAAGAGATAGGCTTTTACCATGTTGGTCAGACTGGTCTCAAACTCCTGACCTCAAGTGATCCACCCACCTCAGCCTCTCAAAACGCTAGGATTACAGGTGTGAGCTATATTAATATTTTGGATGGTAGCACTGAATTTCATTATGCTGATATGCCACAATTGCTACAGTTGTTCATTTATATTATTTTCAATGTATCACAGGCTGCAGAAAATATATTCCTAGCTTATCTCTACATATATCATTAATTATTTCCATAAGATACATTCCTAATGGGATTGGATCACAATCTCATTCAGAATTATAGCATTTGGGATTGTATCTTTAGGGATTGTGATCTAAACCTGACCAGAGAGACCAACAGGAGACCTAAGGGTAGCAGCAATATTCTATTTCTTGACCTATGTCTAGTTATACAGGCGTTTGCTTTATAATTAATAATTATACTCTGCATTTATATGTTCATACACTTTTCTGGTGTAAGCTATATTTTGCAAAACTAAGTAGCTTGCCTTTCTTTGGTTTCTAGTGCCATTGACTATGTTTTATATACCTCTTGGCCTTTCATTTTTCCTCTTTTGTGATTTATTTCAGCTGACTTTTTTTGCCCAGGCTGGAGTACAGTGGCACAATCGGCTCACTGCAACCTCCACCTCCCAACCTCAAGCGATTCTTGTGTCTCAGCTTCCCGCATAGCTGGGACTACAGGCATGCACCACCACACCTGGCTATTTTTATTTTTCATTTTTGTATTTTTAGTAGAGACAGCCATGTCAGCCAGGCTGATCTTAAACTCCTGAGCTCAGGCAATCTTCCCACCTTGGCCTCCCAAAGTGCTAGGATTACAGGTGTGAGCCACCACGCTTGGTCTCACTTGACATTTCTTAAGAACCTATGTGTGCCAAGTACTTCCTAACAGTCATGTGGGGTGATAATTGTTATCTTCATTTCACATTTGAGAAAACTGCAGGGTGAAAAGGGATTTGCCAACAGTCACACATAGCTGATGGGTCTAGAAAATGCATAATAATGTTTGTGCTGTTTCTCTTCTTCTATTGCTTGTTTTGTTCCTTTGGGCTGTATTTGACTTTCACACACATGCACACATGTGTGTACACACACATGTAAACATGAACAGGGACAAACAAGGTAAGCCCCCTCAGACACAGAAAGAACTGGAAGCAGAGCCTACTGCTAAGGAGTGCAGAGGGAAGGGGGACAGGTGTAAAAGACAGGAAATAGACCATGGAGACCAAGGAGTGGGGGCCGTGAGGGACTGTTCCAGGAGAGCCCAAAAAGCCACACTGAACTGCTGAACTTAAGAGCAGTTCACGCTTCCTCTCGTTGGGGTGAAATATATCCTATAAAATTATCCTTGTAAGGGTTTTCAGTCAACATCGAATGTCTTTTCCCACTCAATTCCTTTCTACCCTCAGGAAGACCAGACTCATTTCCCCTTGTATGGAATTGGTTTTATTCTTTGCCCCTTCCATTAGACTCTGTCTTGGGCTGGTGTGATGGTGGGTGGGGGAGGTGGCAGAGGTTAGGGCTATACGTGTGTCAAGAGTGGGCTGATGATGAGAAATGTCCTGCTCCTTCGGATTTGAAAAGTGAAATATTTCATCACCCTCTTACCACCATGTTCCTGGCAGGCAGCGGGAGCCTCACATGCCTTCTGTCTGCCTTGGCTTGTGCGTCTGGATTGCGTTTTGCAAACACTGCTCCTGTATAGGCTTGAGGTGGACAAGCCTGTGCACCAGGCTCTCCTGCCCTGCTCTAGTCCTGATTATGCCTGGAGGCACAGGCAGCCGGTTCCTGCCCATTTCAACACTTTGAATGAAAATTAAAATGTCGTCTCACTAGCCACTACGCTGTTAGTACCTGCAGCACTTGCTTCTTTATCTTATATCACAGAGAAACTCAAGAGAGAAACAACCTCCAAAATGATCAGCCTGGCCAAAACACCTCCTCATCCTGCCGTTCTCCTCATCCCAAGTTTACCTATCAATGTATGTCGGCTATAGTTAACTTAATCTGCTTAGTACATTTTTAGATATTTACAATTAGTCTCTAATATGATAGTTGACCAAAATATCAGAAATTTCACTTAAAATTATTTTTGAAGGTTCATAGTCATGATGCTTTTAAACCTAGATTTAAAAAAAATTGGCAAATCATTTCAAAAAGGTTTTCATTTTTTCACAAGGTATTCATTCTTTTAAGATTTCTAGGGAAAGATGAAGAGCTTATACCTTAGTGTAAAGATGATTTGTCAGTGTAGTTATTAAGCCATTGTGTCTAAAATATCAAATGATAAGGAAAGTGTTAAGTATTAAAGTATTAACAAAGAAAAGAAAGGCAATAATGCCCAACACTTAATCAGGGCTTTATACTTATGCCTCTATGACCAAACTAGTGAAGCAAAGTTTAATAGGGCTTATGTAAACTTCTTTTTCTTAAAGGTTTACAAGATTGCTTTTTCTTATAATTTATTTTAATCTCAACCACTTCTTAAATGGTAGGGTCATAAGAAGTCAAGTGTCTCCAATAAATTTTTGTGCCCTAATAAAATCTTGTTTGGGGAAAGTATGTGCAATACATAGTTACTTGTTATGGGGACAGGCTGGTGAAGGCAGAAGGCAGTCAACACCCACTGGGAACACATGTCAAAGATAACCTACATTTTAAAGAATGTGTAATAGAGTCCTAACTTTGCCTACCATTAAGAAAAATAAAAATCAATCCTTACTCTCAAAACAGTATTTCCCCACTAGTCTTTTTCCAAGAAGTTGAATATCAGTTTGCCCTTGAAATTTGAAAAGGGGGCAGGGGGAAAAGTTAAAAAAAAAACACACACACAAGGAAAAAAAGGATTAAATAAGTTCTTTATAGTACACTCAATGACAGGTCTATAAAATTGACATTGTAAGAATGACTGATGGAACTAACTCAAATATATTCAATGACAGTAGCTTGTTAACGATTACCTGCAATATTTTAAAGAACCTAGAAAAGCACAGACAGCAGCAGATCCTATACTGGACATTTTCATTTCCGATTCAAGCCAAAGTCTCAAAGAGAGTCCTCAGCCCCCCACTATATTCCACATATTCACAAATGTTTCAGATTTTTGAGCTCCCCAAAATGGCCATATCTAGACAATAAATACATTGTGAAGGTACATGATGTTATTAATAATACTATATAGGTCCAAAACAAAGTCTTAGGCAATAAAAAGAAAAAAAGTTCAGTTCGCTTCTTACCATGGTGTTGCTTCTTTTTTGTTTTCTATAGATATACCAAGAGAATATGGCAAGTAAAATGTAGCCGCGTGTGCATTACCATATCAATCTTCTTACTTCTCAAAATACCAGTCTCATTCTCCTCCTTCCAGCATACCTTGGTGAACCTTCATCAGCTCAGTTTTGGCAGTGCTGCTCTCTCCCAGAGCCAGAGCTGAATGACAGACACTGACTGCTTATGTGAAAAGCACATTTAATAAGGGTGTGTTTGATTCGAGAGTTGAAAGTGTTAAAGAGGTGTGCCCTTTTTTGGGTGTGACACTAAACCAAAATTGCTGAAAAGACAGCAGAGGAAGTAGTAGGTCGTTTGTAGAAAGTTGCCCTGCAAACATTAAATTACATGAAAAACCTGATTATAGGATTATAGATAGACAGGAAGTAGGTAGAGAAAGAAAAATACGGTAGCTTTGATTTTCCTCCTCTGGTGAACAAGGTCTATTTTCTTTAATGCTGTGTGTTTTGTTCTGTTTTAATTCCAGCTTTTATTTACTTACACTTTTTTAAAAACAAAAGTATACATTATACACTACAAACTACATCACATGTGCCATTACAAAAATGTGTGCAAGCATGCAACATAATAATTGAAAAGGCAAAAATTATGTTCATTTCGTAATACTTAAATAATGGACACCTAAATTTATCAATATAATTCAATAATTATAAATTACCATAACGTTTAGTCTATAGTTTCTATTCCTATAAGTCTTATCAGAAGTTTTCAGTACTTGATAACAAGTTACATTCTTCCACAAAATAATGACACTACTATCAGATCTCTTAATTACTTAAGTCTTTGATGTACATCAGGAAAAAATGCTCTCCTGTTTCTCTCATCATGACCACCAGTATTAGAAATGTATATTAAACATCTGTTGGCTCATGTCTATGTATTGGTAATGGTGAGTATGTGTTTGAAACGCTATTCTTCTTTTTAAAATTTAACTGTGATAGAAAGCACGTAACATAAAATGTACCATGTTAACCATTTTTAAAGTGTAGAGTTCTATAGTGTTAACTATATGTATATTATTGTACAATAGATCTCCAGAACTTTTTCATCTTGAAAAACTGAAATCTATAATCATCCAGAAACTCCCCATTCTCCTCTGCCCACACCTCTTGCCACCCCCAGCCCCTGGAAACCACAATTCTACTTTCTGACTCTGAGTTTGACTATTTAGGTATCTCATCTAAGTGGAATCATACAATACTTGTTTTTGGTGACTAGCTTCTTTCATATAGCATAATGTTTTCAAGGTTATCTATGTTGTAGGCATATGTATGCAGACCAATACATATAGTACTTCATTCTTTTTATGGCTGAATAATGTCCCATTGTAGGTATATACCATATATTCTTTTTTTTCCCTTTAACTTTTATTTTAAATTCCAGGGTACAAGTGCAGAATGTGCAGGCTTGTTACATAGGCAAATGTGTGCCCTGGTGGTTTGCTGCATAGATCAACCCATCACCGAGGTGTTAAGCCCGGCATCCATTAACTGTTCTTCCTGATGCTCTCCCTCCCCTTGCCCGCTGACAGGCCCCAGTGTGTGCTGTTCCCCCACAATGTGTCCATGTGTTCTCATCCCACTTATAAAGTGAGAACATGAGGTGTTTGGTTTTCTGTTCCCACATTAGTTTGCTGAGGATAACGGTGTCTAGCTCCATCCATGTCCCTGCAAAGGACAAGATCTTGTTCCTTTTATTACGGCACATATTTTTTACTTGTTTATCTGTTGATGGGCATTTGGGTTCCATCTCTTGACTATTGTGAATGACGCTGCAGTGAACATGGCTGTGTAAATATCTCTTTGAGATCCTACTCTCAATGCTTTTGGATATATACCTCCTGGGATTGCTGGATTATAAGGTAATTCTAGTTTTGACTTTCTGAGGAATTGCCATACTTTTTCCCATAGTAGCTACACCATTTATATTCCCAGCAACAGTGCATAAGAGTTCCAGTTTCTCTACATCTTCACCAACTTGTTATTATTTTTTTGATTGTGGCCATCCTCATGGATATGAGGTGATATTTTATTGTGGTTTTAATTTGCATTTCTCTAATGATTAATAATGTTGAGCATCTTTTCATATGCATGTTAGCCATTTGTTTATCTTCAGAGAAATGTCATTCAAGTCTTTCATCCATTTTTAAAAGATTATTTTTGTTTGTTTTTCAAAAGGGTTATATTAAGTAGATAGCAATATCTAATTTTACAAAAATATTACAAAATTCCCCAGGCTTGGCAAGAAATAACTCATTTTTCCCTGATCTAAACTCAACTGTAATTTTCTCTGTAAGTCTATGTAAAAGGATAAAAATAGAATAGATTAAGAGTTTAGCTCTCCTAAAAGTAAAAAAAAAAAAAATTTAAAAATAGGAAAAGGTTAATTGATGAAAAGACTCAATGGTCATTTGCCTACCATGACTAAATTTACAGAATGTCACACTCATGGTTATGTGAAGTCTCCCATATTTCATTTATTCATTCAACAAGCATTTATTGATTTACCAGCCTTGCAGATTCAGGGATTAAAGGACAAGTCTCTCACATTAAGAAACTCAGTTTGGGGTAGAAGGGAAGGAAGAAGGATGGATATGTGAAGACAATACAAGGGATATTACTATAATATTTAGAGGTTTGTATATAAGTGCTATATGATAATAGCTACCATTTATGGATGGCTTGCATAGAAAATGTAGTGCTTTGTTGAGAAGGTGGCATTTGAATAAATGCTTAAAATACATGCACCCTAGCTCTGAACCCTTCCTTCCGTCCTCCTTTTTCTCTTCCTCCTTCCCTCCCTCTCCCTCTTCCTTCCTTTCTTCAGAATATTATGGCTGATAGCAGATAAAACTCTTATAATCTAATACTAATCTAATTAATTCTTTAGCAATCATTTATATAAAACACATTTGCTTGGTACTATCACTTTATAAGTACTTGAAAACATAATATGAAAATAAGAATTACTCTATTAATCCAATCTGCACAGAAAAGATATGAAACAATTAGTATATTCTATGTAGTACCTACCATGTACTCAGTATGGAAGGGATAGGAAACATATGACTTATTTGACTTATCTTGACATCTAGAAGTTTATAGGCTTGACTATAAAACAAGCACCAATGTGCAGACAGGCATATAATTAGCGGCTAAAGTATGTAGTCGAGATCTGTGTAATGCTTTAAGAGTTCAAAGAGGAAGACATCAGTGAGGGTGTGCAGCCAGAAGGCCACAGGAAGAACTCGGGACTAGCCTTAAAGGATGGATTTAATAAGACGCGAGCCAAGAAAAGGCATTCTGGGTGAGGGGAACAGATTGAAGAAAGGCAACCAAATGACACCAGGTTCAGGGGTCAAACTGGAGTTATAGGGCATGAAGGAAGTTGGTGGAATGAATACATGGGAAGTTGAGTAGGGATGATTGATCTCATTTGGAGAAAGCCTTGAGAGGCAAGACAAGAAGCTTAGATGTGATGTCATGGGAAATGTGAAACCTTTTCAGGTTTCCAAGCAGGAAAGTGACATGATCTGCAGCAGTGCTGGAGGAAGACAAGCATGGCAGCCTCTAGTGGGCCCGAGTGGATGAGGACCTTGACTCAGCAGTTCAGACGTGACATGCTAAAGGACCTGAAATGACCACCAGATATGGAAAAGGAGGGAGGAAAAGAAAGAACTGAGGGAAAGCAGACACTGAAAGAGAGAGATGAATCCAAAAGAACTCCATGATGCAGAGTCTCCAGGCCTGGAAGAGCTCTGGAGAGCTCTGTTGGAGGGTCGGGAGTCCAGCTTGGGTCATGCTGAACTTACGGGAGAGTTAATACTTCCAAGTGGAAATGGCCACAAACCATGTAGGTTTCACTCTCAGAGCTATGCCTCTGTAATTTATCTGAGCCCTAAAAGTCTCATAGTAGATCACAATTTGGTAGGAAAAAATACAAGCTCCAGTTTGTAAATGGCATTATTAACTCTGTTATAGGGCAATGTTACCTGGAAAAGACAAAAGACACATCTCCCTGCCTCCAGCCTCCATCAGCATTTTCCAGTTTTTGATCAGGAGTCAGTCCTTTTGCCTCCACACATGTGGGTCATGCTGAGGAGCCTTTGTACTGAGACCTTCATTAATAAGCAAACGCAATAACTGCTCTGACACGACTTGTGAGTATTTCATCATTTTGTTTAAATAAAGTGTTTGAAAAAAAGGGCAATGCTTTGTGGTTATCATAATGAATGAAATAAATATAGCAAGCCCGTAGTTTTGTTTTTAAACAAACCAATGAAATTCTATTGCAAGAGGAGGCTTTATTAAATTAACATCACACAGAGATTAGAGGAAGACCTGCCAGTCTTACTTACTTTCCAGCTTTAATCAAGGTATTATACTATGTCATGAGGACACATTTTTAAAATTACAAGTTGAAAAAGGATCAGGTGCTCGTCACTAGCAACAGGCCTTTTCACAGAGTGTGAGGAAGGGCATAGGAATTTGGCACACCTTCAACTTCCTGCCCCCTTAGCCAAATTTGCCAGGGGTCAATTCTAGCTTGAGAACTTTCCTCACGTGCTCATTCTTTCTGTGAATCTGTGTTCCTGCTCCTGACTCTATGACTGAGTTTTTGCAAAGCACAGAGGTGGGGCTAAATGTGAAAAAAAGCAAAACTGCCAGCACCTGATGTTCCTCCCACATCTGCTAGCCCTGCCCTTCCATATCACATTGGAAAAAATTCATGTAAACATATTTCAGCCAAGAGTCACAGATGATGTGCATGTGAATAAATGTAGAAAGTGTTCATAGGGCCCTACAAATCTTCCGAGTGTGAAAAATACGGTATTTCTGAAAGATATAATCTTTAATTCGCCATCCTTTACTTTAATCTCCTCAATCTACTTTATTAGGTTTCAACTAGTTCCTCTTTCATAGTCTCCCTGGTGAAGTATTCCCCCAAACCAAGCTACAGAATTTTCTTTCTGTCCTTTTTCATTTAGCAAACCTCAGTCCAGGCAGGTCTGGCTTAAACATGATTATCCCACAGGTGTTGCCTCCCCAAAGCTTAACCCCAATGGAGGAAACAGCCTGCATTCACACCAGGGTGAACGACGAGTTCTCCTTGCTGTTTTAAGAGGCCAGCAGCATTACATCAGCCAACCTTTGTAGATATATTTCACTAAATAGTAGGTAGGAATTCTTAGAGGCAAATGACAACAGTAATGTGGAAAAAGGACCCCCTCTATGGTTGGCTTTTCATGCCCTGCTGGAGTCATTAGTCTCTCCACAGAAGACAAAATCTTCTCATAGTTCTTTATGTTTCTCCACCTATGCACTTTTTAGATATTTGAGGCGTTTAACCTCTGTTTCCCCAGATACTAATGAACAAACTCAATGCATCAGTTACAGAGGATAATTTTGTGTTGTTATTTCTGGGTTAAATAAAATGAACTGAAATCAATTCTAAACAACAGAAACTATAACCAAACTAAAATGATATAAAATTATTAATGTTTTCATTTTCTTTTCTTTTTTTGTTGAGATGGAGTCTTGCTCTGTCACCCAGGCTGGAGTACAACGGTGCAATCTTGGCTCACTGCAACCTCTACCTCCCGGGTTCAAGCAATTCTCCTGCCTCAGCCTCCTGAGTAGCTGGGACTACAGGTGCATACCATCACACCTGGCTAATTTTTGTTGTATTTTTAGTAGAGACAGGGTTTCACCATCTTGGCCAGGCTGGTTTCAAACTCCTGACCTCAGGTGATCCACCTGTTTTGGCCTCCCAAAGTGCTGTGATGTACATGCATGAGCCACTGTGCCCAGACAATGTTTTCATTTTCATTCTAGCAAAAAACTGACCAGGGAATTATATCTTTTTTCATATACATTATATAAAGACTTACATTAAATAGTAATTTGTTTTTTCTATTTTGAAGCAATTTTTGGTCTTGTGACACAATCAAATCAACAAAATCAACATTTTATCAAGACCTTGGCCCACTGAGAGTGACATTAACAAGATGGCCAACTAGAGTTGCCTGGCTTTCATCTACCCAACACCAAAGAAACCAAAACAATGAATAGACAGCTATATTCTGACTGGAGTGACTGAGGAAGTAGTGTTGGAGAGCACCAGGAAAATCGTAAAACTCCTGTTGATCACAGAAGACCATGACAGCTTGCTCCATAGAAAGGGCATCAAGGAATCCTGGCTCTGCCATACTGTCTCCTCACTGGAATCAGGTCAGAGCTGGAGGGAACTCTTTTGGGGAAAAAATAAGCTATGGACCCTTGGCAGTCTCCACACTGCCACAGACTCCAATAGTCATTGCTGCAGGAGGGTCCCCGGTTCTCACAGTCCCTAAGTCCAGTGTGAACAGTTGCTGGGACTCTAAACAGCTGCATTTCCCAGAGCAAGAACTCCCTTGACAACTTCCACTCCAGGATCTAAGCAGCTACAACACACCACTTTGAAACTGGACCCACATTTGGAGTGTGTCCTGCCAGTAGCCACCAATCCATCCCTGACACCTTGCCTTCATGCCTCTAAGTTCCCACAGGTACCTGCAATACCAATACCCCAGCTGCTCAGAACCTAGGCCCAAAAGAACAACTGAGATATCTATGCCCAAATCCATGAGGCATCTTATCACCCAGGGACACAAGCCAATTGTGCAGTAGTGGGGATTCCATGTGCAGATATCAGGCCCACAGGCACCCACCCACTGCCTGACAGCTGGCCTGAAGTCAGTCCACCCCACCAGAGAGAGTCATGTACAGCCCCTGGCCTGCAAGCACCTGCCTCAGGATTAATAGCTGGCAAGGTAGTACCACCCCACCATAGGTTACCAGCAGTAGCTACCCACATGTGCCTGTCCTGGGCCTTCTGGCCAGTCCCACCCCACCAGAGACAGTTGTGCACAACTGCTGGTCATTTACCCACTCCTGGTTTGATAGCTAGCTTGGAGGTGGCCCTGCACCACAGGAAGAGATCTTGTGTAGCAACCAGGCCATGTACGTCTCCCCTGGCATGACAGCAAGCCTGGAGGGGACCCCACCCCACTGGAGAGAACTCTCAGCTGCCCAACCTATACGCACCTGACCCAAACCTGACAGCACAGTGGTGACCATGCCATTAAGGAGAGCCCACCACATTATCTGCTGGCCTGCCACACCTGCACATGTCCAGCCAACAACCAGCTTAGTGCCCTTGACCCCAGCAAAACCATACCACCACAGTCATAGATTGCAGTCGGGGACACTGAGCTAATTGGAGACATTGCAGATAAGGATTATAGCTGAAGAATCTTTATGAAGACCACACTACTGAGTCCACCCACCCAGAACCAAAGCCAATGACCATTCCCAACAGACACCCTAGGACCCAAGCATAGGAAGAATCTTCTTCCTACAAAAGCTACTCCATAAAATTGGAAAAAGCAACTGTATTACTAGCCGGACAGGTATCAATGTAGGGACACAAGAAACAAAAAAGCAAGGAAAGATGACACCTCCCCCAAAACACAGTAAGTCTCCATTAAGAGAACCTCCCAAAAATGATATTTATGAAATACCTGAAAAAGAATTCAAAATGATGAACTTAAGGAAACTCAGGGAAATATAAGAGAATACAACAAACAGTTCAATGAAAGCGGGAAATCAATTCATGATCTGTATGAGAAATTCAATAAAAAGATATCATAACAAAGAAGCAAACAGAAATCTTGGAGCTGAAGAACTCAATGAAAAAAATACAGTGAAGAAAAAAATACAGTGATTGTGGCTTCTATTGAGAAATAAATAAAAATAAAAAATACAATTGAGAGCTTCAACAACAGACTAGATCAAGCAGAAGAAAGAATTTCTGAACTTGAAGACAGGTCTTTTGAAGTAACTCATCCAGATGAAAGACAAAAACTAAGTATAAAAAAGAATGAAGAAAGCCTATGGGATTTATGGGGCACAATTAAGCAAACAAATATTTGTATTATAGGAGTGTCATAGAATGAAGAAATGGAGAAAGGCAAAAAAACAAAACAAAACAAAACAAAAAACCTATTTAACAAAATAATACTGAAAACTTCCCAAGTCTTGGGAAAGATATGGACATCCAGATCCAGGAAGCTCAAAAGTCTCCTATGAGATTCAACAAACCCCACCCCCCCACCACCTCAAAATTGTCTCTGGGGGACATTATAATCAAATTGTCAGAAGTCAAAGACAAAAAGAGAATTCTAAAAGCTGCAAGAGAAGAATATCAAGTTACATATAAGGAAATCTTTATTAGCCTATCAGCAGATTTCTCAGCAGAAACCTTACAGGGCAGAAGAGAATGGGGTGACATAAAGTTCTGGGGGGAAAAGAAAAGTATCAGCCAAAATGCTATACACAAAAGACCTATTAGAAATGAAGATAAATAAAAGAACTTCTCAGACACGTAAAAACTGAGACAACTCATCACCACCAGACCAGTCTTACAAAAAATACTTAAAGGAATGCTAAAATAGGAAACAAATGGGTGATAATTAATATCATGAAAACACATGGAAGTACAAAACTCACCAATATAAGTAAATCCATATCCATACTCAGAATACCCTAGTGCTGTAATGGCGCTATGTAAAATTTTCAATTCTCTAATATAAAGGTTGAAAGTCAAAAAGGTAAAAAACATCAATAGCTATAATAAGTGGCCAAAAAACACATAAAAGATAAAGATGTAAACTAAGCAAACAAAATGCAAAAAGGTGGGGGAAAGGCCTAGAGTTTTTTTATGGAACTAAAGTTAACTGCTTAAAATAGTCTATTATAATTACAAGACTTTTTATGTTAACCCCATGGTAATCACACATACACACGTTTCAATAGATGCACAAACAAGAAAGAGAAAGGAAACAAAGCTTAGTACTGCAGAAAACCACCAAGTCACAGAGGTAAACAACAAAAAGAGAAAGAAAAGAATAAAGAATCTGCAAAAACGAACAAACAAAAAAAAAAAAAACAAAAAATAGAAACCAATTAACAAAATGGCAGGAGTAAGTCCTTATCTATCAAGAATAACATTGAATATAAATGGATTAAATTCTCCAGCTAAAAGATAAGGATGTAAAAAGATTCCATGCAAATGAAAACCAAAGTGAACAAGAGTAGCCATACTCATATCAGATAAATTGCCTTTTGAGTCAAAAACTGTGAAAGGAGGGAAAGAAGATCATTATATAATAATAAAGGGATTGAGTCAACAAGAAGATATAACTATTGTAAATACATATACCTCCAATACCAGAGAAATATATAAAGCAAAGCTTATTAGATCTAAAGGAGAGAGAGATTGCAGTACAGTAATCATAGTGGGCTTCAACACCACACTTTCAACAATGGACAGACCATCTAGACAGAAAATCAACAAACTATGTCAGAGACCAAATTGACCTAACAGACACTTAGAGACCATTCCATCCAATAGCTGCAAAATACACATTTTTCTCAACCACACATAGAATATTCTTCAGGATAGATCATCACATGTTAGGCCACAAAACAAGTCTTGAAAATTTTAAGAAGATGTATTTTCAGACCAGAATGGTATAAAACTAGACATCAAGAAGAAAAACTTTGGAAACCTTATAAATACATAAAAAGTAAATAACATGTGTCAGGTCTCCATATGCAAGCCTGGAGCCTGAAAGTCTGAAGTCCTGCTTGCCTCGGCTGATGTCTCCCACCCCCTGCCTCTGTTCACCATTGTCCCTGATTGCTTCCCCGGAAAAGCCCCTCACCCAACCCTGCCATCTTAACTGTTCTTGTGATAATGTAAATACCTCTCACCCAACCCTGCCATTGGAACTGAACTTGTGGTCATATAACTCCTTGCCCCCTACCCACCACCACTGTAACTGATCTTACTCTGCAACACCCCCAACCCCCCCAAAAAAGTACCCAAACCTGTAAAACCAACTCCTGTCCCATTGCCCTTTGCGAATGCCCTTTTTGGCCTTAGCCCACCTGCACCCAGGTGAAGAAACAGCCATGTTGCTCACATAAAGCCTGTTTGAAAGGCCTCTTCATTCAAAGCACACATTTTTTTCAACAACATGTTCTTTAATAATCAACGGGTCAATGAAGAAATTATAAAGAAAATTAAAAAATTTCTTTAGACAAATGAGGAAGGAAGCACATCAAATCAAAACCTATGGGACACAGCAAAAGCAGTTCTAAGAGGGAAGTTCATAGCAATAAACACCTACGACAAAGAAGAAGAAAGATTTCTAATAAATAACCTAATGCACAGTGAACTAGAAAAACCAAACCAAATAAACCCAAAATTGGTAGAAGAAGGGAAATGAGGGCAGCATCACCCTGATTCCAAAACCAGACAAAAACACTGAAAAAAAAGCAAACTACAGGTTAGTATTCCTGGTGAATGCACATGCAAAAATTCTCAACAAGATATTTGCAAACCGAATTCAACAGCAATTGAAAATATCATCCATTATGATCGAGTGGATTCATCCCAGGGATGCAAGGATAGCTCAATATGCACAAATCAATAAATGTAACACACCACATTAACAAAAAGACAAAAACCATTTCAAGAGATTTAGAAAAAGCAGTTGACAAATTTAACATCCCTTCATGATACAAACTCTCAACAAATTAGACATAGAAGGTATGTACTGCAACACAATAAAGGCCATATATGACAAACCTACAGCTGACATCATACTAAATGTATGAAACACTCATCACGAACAAGACAAGGATGCCCACTTTCACCACTCTTATTGAACATAATACTGGAAGTCTTAGCTAGAGCAATTAGACAAGAATAAAAATAAAAGGCATCTAAATTGGAATGGAGGAAGCTAAATTGTCCTTGTTTACAGATGATGTGATCTTATATTTAGAATAATGAATCCATACCAAAAAACCTGTTAGAACTAATTATGTAATTCAGTAAAGTCACGGGACACGAAATCAACGTAGAAAATTCAGTAGCATTTCTATTTAATATACGCCAACAGCAAGCTATCTGGAAAATAAATCAAGAAAACAATTCTGTTTATAATAGCTACAAAAAGTTAAGATACCTAGGAACAAATTTAACCAAGGAAGTAAAAAATCTCGACATTGAGAACTATAAAACATTGATTAAAGAAATTGAAGGACACAAATGGAAATGGAAAGCTATCTTCTGTTCATGGATTGGAAGAAATAATATTGTTAAAATGGCCATACTACCCAAAGCAATCTACAGATTTAATGCAATCACTATACCAATGACAGTCATAGACATAAAAAATTTTTTTTCTTTTTTGAAACAGGGTTTTGCTCTGTTGCACAGGCTATAGTGCAGTAGCTTCATTATAACTCACTACAGGCTTGAACTGCTGGTCTCAAGCAATCCTCCCACCTCTGCCTCCTGAGTGGCTGGAACCACAGGGACACAACATCACATTCAGGTAATTTTTTTTTTTTTTTTTTTTTTGTCATATCGTAGAGATGGGGTCTCACTACGTTGCCTAGGCTGGTCTCAAACTCTTGGGTTCAAGTGATCCTCCCACCTTGCCTCCCAGTTCTAGGATTACAGTTATGAGCCACCACACCCAGCCAAAAAAAAAAAAAAATTCTACAATTTATATGGAACCACAAAAGACCCTGAATAGCCAAAGTAATCCTGAGCAAGGAGAACAAAGTTGGGCCAGGTGCTGTGGCTCATACCTATAATCCCCAGACTTTGGGAGGCCAAGGCAGGAAGGTCACTCAAGGCCAGGAGTTTGAGACCAGCCTGGGCAACATGGCAAGATTCTGTCTCCACAAAAAAGAAAAAAATTAGCTGAGTGTGGTGGTGCATGCCTATAGTCCCAGTTGCTTGGGAGGCTGAGGTTGGAGGATTGCTTGAGCCCAAGAGTTTGAGCTGGCAGGGAGCTATGATCACACTACTGCACTCTAGCCTGGGTGGCAAGGCTTAGCTGGATACTTTGCCTCTAAACAAACAAAGAAAAAAGCTGGAGGCATCACACTACATGACTTCAAAATGTAATACAAGGCTATGGTAGCCAAAACAGCATGGTATTGGCATAAAAAATAGACACGTAAACCAATGGAACAAAATATAGTGCCCCCTCAAAATTTGTGCACCTACAGTTGATTTTCAATAAAGGTGATAAGAACACACATTTGAAAAAAGTCTCTTCAATAAATGGTGCTGGAAAAATTGAACAGCCACATACGGAAAAATGAGACTAGATTCCTACCTCTCACTCACAATATGCAAAAATCAACTCAAAATGGATTAGAGACTTAAATGAAAAATCCAAAACTATGAACCTACTAGAAGAAAATGTAGGGAAAATTCTTTACAACATTAGGCTGGGCAAGGATTTTTTAAATCAGATTTTAATAATAAAAAACTTAACAACAAATAAACAAATCACCTGATTTAAAAATGGGCAAAAGACCTTAATAGACATTTCCCAAAAGAAGTCATACAAATGGCCAACAGGTTTATGAAAAAATGTTCAACACTGGTATTCATCAGGGAAATAGAAATCAAAACCATAATGAGATATCATCTCATTCCAGTTGGAATGGCTATCATCAAAAAAATAAAAGAAAACAAGCGTTGTCAAGAATGCGGAGAAAAGGGAACACTTCCATCCTGTTGACGGGATTATAAACTAGTACAGCCACTAAGGAAAACAATATAGAGATTCCTCAAAAAGTTAAAAATAGAATTATCCTATGATCCAGCAATCCCATTACTGGGTATATATTCCAAAATAAATGAAATTGGTATCTGTACTTTCATGTTTATTGCAACACTATCCACAATAGCCAAAACACGGAATCAACTCAAATGTCCAACAATAAATGAGTAAAGAAAATGTAGTGTATATATACACAATGGAATACTACGCAGCCATAAAAAGAATGAAATCCTGTCATTTGAGGCAATATGGATGGACCTGGAAGATGTCACATTAAGTAAAACAAGCCAAGTGCCAGGACAAATGTCACATGACCTCACTTATGTGCAAATCTATAACAAACAAAAAAAGACAACATAGAAGCAGACACTAGAAGAGTGATCACCAGAGATTGCAGGATTGGAGGTGAATGGGAAGAGATTAGTCAACAGGTACAAAAGTAACAATTAGATAGAAAGAAAAATAAGTTCTCATGTTTTATTGCACAGTAAGGTGATGTTAATAGTAAGGTACTATTATTACAAAATAGCTAGAAGAGAGGCTTTTGAATGTTCTCACGACAAAGAAATTATAAATGCATGAGGTGATGAATATGCTAAATACCCCGATTTAACCAGTATACAGCATACATTGAAACATCAAATTATATCCCATAAATATGTACAATTACAATGTGTCAATTAAAAAAAAATTTTATGACTCTTGACCCAGAAATATTTGTGGTAGGAAGAATTCTAAGATGACTCTCAGATTCCTGTTCCCTGTTGTACTTTCCCTGTGTAAATCCATCCCTTTACAGGACCTGTGAATAGGATGAATGACACTCCCATAATCAGGTTACATTCCTCAGCAAAGGTGTAGGGATTTTTGCAGATGAAATTATTCCCTAATGAGTTGACTTGGAGTACTCAAAAGGGAGATTATCCTGAGTAGGCCTGACCTAATAGGTGAACCCTTTGAAAGAGGTAAAGATTTGAAGCCTCACAGACTGTCTCTCCCAATGGCCTTCAAGAAGCAAGTTGCTATGAGTTCTACAGCCTCAAGGAGATGAATTCTTCCAACACCTATGTGAAGTTGGAAGAGGACCCCAAGTCTCAGAGGAAACTACAGCCCCAGCTGACACCTTGACTGAAGCCTTGCAACACCTTGTGCAGAGGACCCAGCTAAGCCTTGTTTAGACTCTGGACCCATGGAAACTGAGATACTAAGTATGTGTTGTTTTCAGCTGCTAAATTTATGATAATCTGTTATGCAGCAACAGAAAACTAATCCATTATTCAACAAATATATATTTGCCACTCTATGGTCTAGGCATTCTAGTATATTTTGCATAGGATTTTTTTTTAAGTATAAGGATTAGTTTATGCATATGAGGAACATTAACCCACTGGGAACCATAATATAGGCACCTGATGATAAAACAAAGCAGCATGTATCTATATGAGTCCTATCAACCAGGAATTTTAGAAATGTGAAGAAAGAAAGAGAGCAACCGTGAAGAAAGAGAGAGGGCTTCGTGAGAGTGGTGGCCCAAGCTAGGGTTTAAATAGTTTTGTTAGGCAGAAACGGAAGGATCAACTTCCCAGGCAAAGAGAAGAGCATGAGCAAAGTGAAGATAGAAAAGTGCACCGTCTCTTCATGAAGGCACCAGTCGAGCGGCTGAGACAGAGAGCTCCCAAAGGGGATGGCTGGGGCTTATCCAGCAGTCAACAGGCAGATCGATGAGATTGGGAGAGACACATTTGTACAGGCAGCAAGCGTATGCATTTCCTTCTGGGTTCTTGAAAAAGTTGATCACCTCCTTGCTACAGAAGAGGATAAGAGGAGGTCCTTTGCTTTGCTCTCTAGAGCTTTTTTAGATGTTGGTATCACAGTTCTCTTCTTCCAGCTTCTTGGGAATCTTCAGGCTATGCAGCAAACATTAGATTTTTTTTCCCCCGGTGATATCCCAGGTGCCTTATTTACTAACAGGAAATTTTACTTTTTGCAACAAAACACTAACTGTATCCGTTTCTGCAGGGAGTGGGTTGGGGTGGGGTGGCAGGCGACAGCATAAATCTCTACTGCTGTCCTCCATTTAAGAGAACCACATCTAAGAATTTGATGATGCTAAAAAGATAATAGTTTCAAAATCCTCTGTGTATTTTAGTGGATATAAGCCTAAAACAAAATGGCCCTTGGCTTAGCAGAGAAAATTTTAAAATATTTATGTATTTAAAATTAATCCCTGTCAGAGTGGGAAGTAGGGATCTTCACAAAATAAAATGAGAATTTAGAGGATTGAAGCCTGGTCTCTAGAAATAGCAGGAAGTTGGAACTTAAAGACTAGTGAGAAATTCCCAGTGTGTGGAATAGCTGAGGAAACTATCAACAGCAGGGACCAAAATGTAATTTTCAGCTGTCTACCATACTGTGTCAAGCCCTCAGTAAAAGCTGACTGTGCATGAGTGCGTTAAGGTACTGGTGCTTTAAAGAAATTAAGGAGACTAGCTTCATGACTCCAAGGCAGACAGAGTGGCCCTCAGAGAAGACTCAAAGCTAGAGACGACAGGCCAAGGGAGAGGGGAGGATTTGGGCTGTGCCTAGCATGTGGAATGCCGGTACTCTCATACGGCTGGAAGTCTTGGGGGGACCCCAGGTAACGGATATTTGTATTATAGTTTATGAGCTGAGATCATAAAGGTTATTGGGTCTCATACGTTTTGCTAAGTGCTTTGTATCCATAAGCTCATTGAATCAGTGGAAGTACAAATGATTGCCCATTTTAGAAATGAGGAAGCAAGTTCAGGGAAGGTGAGCAACTTGCCCAAGGGTGCAGAATTACGCAGTGCCCAGGTTCAGGGCCAGGGCTGTTGGACTCCACAGGTTCGTAGCCACCCTTCTGAATTGCCGGCTGCCATTATGCTGCTCAGCCACAAACCATTCTGTTGCTCTGAGGTCCCTCATGACTTCTCTCACAACCTTCTTGCTTATCTTCCACTTATCAATTTTCCTTTTTACTTCGCCCCCCCACCTCCAATGCAGTATCTGCTGTCCTGTGGAGGTGCCCTGCCATCTTCTGAGGGCCTCTCTCTCCCTACATTTCCACGCCATAAACACCAAGTTGCATTCATCTTACTAATCAGATCCTCAGCCTCCTTGAGGTTAGGAGCCATGTCTGAGGCCACACAGGAAGAGGCAAGACTGGGCGCTCTCTAGTGATGCTTTCTCCCTAGTGACACCAGTGGTTCTGTCTGTAGGCAGGCAGCAGCCAAGATAGCTGCCAGAGCCCCCATCTGTTGTCCTGCAATTCCTGGGCCACTGCTTCTACCCTAATTGCTCTTTCTGCTTCAACACGTGCACATTGAGTCTGTTCTACACATAGCAGCCAGGGTGACTCTTTTCAGATTGAAAGTTAGAGCGCCTCAATCCCAGGCTTAAAATTCCCCAGTGGCTTCCAGTATGTTCAGAATGAAATTCAAGCTCTTACCATGATCCTCAAGTCTTTGCCTGCTCTGGCCCCTGCCTACTTTTCTGCCTTCAAATCCTCCTACTCTCTGCCTCATTCACTCACCCTCAGCTTCTGTGGTCTCTCCACCACTCCTTTATTATGCCCAGGGCCTTTGGTCACACCATGCTTTCCTATGCATGCCCTCCCCAGATATCCACATGGTCATTCTTCGCTTCAGTCTCTTCAGAGAGGCCTTCGGTGGCTGTCCATGCATCGTACCTAGGTAGCACTCTCCTGTAATCATCTTCTACTCCCTAAGCCTGTTTTTCTATTTTTCCTTTTAGCACCTGCCACTAACAATATACTTCATGGCTGTTTGTTTACTATCTGTCTCCTATTCAAACGGAAGCTCCTTGAGAGCAAGATTTTAGCAATCTTGCTCACCCTAAAACCTTGGTGTCTGAAAGCACAAGCTCATAACAGGCATTTCATTTTTATTTTTTATTTTTTTGAGACAGTCTCGCTCTTTTGCCCAGGCTGGAATGCAAGTGTGTGATCATGGCTCACTGTAGCCTCAACCCCCTGGGCTCAGACAGTTCTCCCATCTCTCAGCCTCCCAAGTGTGTCACCACACCCAGCTAATCTTTGCATGTATATGTTTTTTGGTAGAGACAGGGTTTCACCGTATCATCCAGGCTGGTCTTGAATTCCTGGGCTCAAGCTATCTACCTGTCTCAGATTCCCAAAGTGCTGGGATTACAGGCATGAGCCACCATGCCTGGCCTTTAACAGACATTTCAGATATATTATAGGTAATTCAAAAACATTTAAGAATAAATAATGTATTTCTCAGAATTGTTCTAAAGTGAAAGGCTTAAAGTCTGGCCTGTTCTGCACATAAACACCTGATTGGGAGAGAAGGTATATCAGTCAGGTCCTGTGAGAAAGAAAGTACAGAAGTGGGTTGATGTTGATCTGATAACAGTTTAATAAAGGGGGAAAAGTATGCACAAGACTTGGGGAACCCTCACGAGTAGTGTCCTACTCCAGGACTAACAACAGGCCTGAAGGACAAGGAGGGAGCAGCTCCCAGGACAGTTACAGAGAGGGCTGTGGTGAGAGAGCCCTGATGGGCCTGAGGGACAGGCCAGCAGGCAGTGGCCCCACAGGGAGGAATCCAGGAGAAGGAATACACCAGCTTCATGTCCCTCCCTCTCTCTGATCTCCTGCCAGGACTCCCCTTTGTCTGACCCCCAACAGGAAGCCCGATGACCAATGAGAGAAAGCTGGTTGATGTAGTCCATCTAGGACACAGAGCAGGATGCAGAAGGGTGGAGAGGGACCTGGAAGGACAAACCGATGGTCTCCAGGACAGAAGGCAAAGATATCTAGAGGGTTTCTGCCTGTCTTTCAGAGAGAGGAGATGCAGATGAGATTAGGGAAAGAAAGGGTTGAGACCTCAGTCATCATGAAGACCAGCATGGGGTGCAAGTGTATCTTATCCACCTCTCAGGATTTAGTTCTATGGCTGGTTAGGTTTGGTAATTGTTCTCTTTATAAATTTAGTTTGTCAGAATGACAGCGAGCTAAACTTTCACCTCCACTGTAGCAGCCAAATTTTTTCTTTTTTTTTAGACAGAGTCTCACTCTGTCACTCAGGCTGGAGTACCGTGGCATGATCTCAGTTCACTGCAACCTCTGCCTCACGAATTTAAGCAATTCTTGTGTCTCAGCCTTCTGAGTAGCTGGGATTACAGGCAGGCACCACCCTTCCTGGCTAATTTTTGTATTTTTAGTAGAGACAGAGTTTTGACATGTTGGCCAGGCTGGACTCAAACTCCTGGCCTCAAGTGATCCACCTGCCTCAACCTCCCAACGTGCTGGGATTATAGGCATTAGCTACCATGCAGAGTTGTCAAATTTCCTTTTTTTTTTTTTTTGGAGACTGAGTCTCGCTCTGTCACCTAGGCTGGAATACAGTGGCACAATCTTGACTCACTGCAACCTCCGCCTCCTGGGTTCAAGTGATTCTCCTGCCTCAGCCTCCTGAGTAGCTGGGATTACAGGCACGCACCATCACGCCTGGCTAATTTTTGTATTTTTAGTAGAGACAGGGTTTCACCACATTGGTCAGGCTGGTCTTGAACTCCTGACATCATGATCCACCTGCCTTGGCCTCCCAAAGTGCTGGGATTACAGGTGTGAGCCACTGGGCCTGGCCAAATTTCTTTTAATACCCAAATTCTCTTGATAACTCCAGGTTGCAGTATGCAATTCTAGCTTGGTCACAGGGCCAGTCAGGCTCTTCTATGGCCTGCATCACTTTTCCCTATCATAGGATACCTAACCAGAACCAACAGCACTGGGCTATGAACTTTATACTTCAGTCCTGGCCATCAGTTCTGCAGTTATGTCTTCCCTGGCATCATGCCATGGAAAAAACAGACTATATTTCTAGCAAAAATGGTGGTGGTCCCTATCTCACCCCATATACAAAAAGTAACTCAGAATGGATCAGAGGCCTAAATGGAAGAGCTAAAACTATAAATAAAACAGGAGAAAACAGAGTTTTAACTTTTGTGACTTTAAATTTAGCAATGGCTTCTTATGACACCTAAAGTACAACCAACCCGAAAAAAAAAAAAAAAAACAGATAAGTTCCACTTCATCAAAATTCAAAACTTCTGTGCTTTCTAAGGACACTTTCAAGAAAATGCAGAGAATCCACAGAATGGAGGAAAATATTTGCAAATCATATATCTGATAGGGGTCTAGCATACAGAACTTTTACAATTCAGCAATTAAAATACCCATAACCCTATTTAAAAGTGAGCAAATAATTTCAATAGACATTTCTCCAAAGAAGATACACAAATAGCCAACAAGTGTATAAAAAGATGCTAAAAAGCACTGATCGTTACAGAAATGCAAATCAAAACCACAGTGGGATACTCACTAGGATGGCTAAAATAAAAAAGACAACAAATGTTGGCGAGGATGTAGAGAAAATGGAACCCTTAACATTACCGATGGGATTGTAAAATGGTGCAGCCGCTTTGGAAATCAGTTTGGCCATTTCTCAAAATGTTAAATGTAGAATTACCATAAGATCCAGTTTTATGAGCTAATGTTTGTGTCATTCCAAAATTCTTATGTTGAAGGCTTAACTCCCAGCGGGATACTATTTGGAGGTGGGGCCTTTGGGAGGTAATTAGGTTTAGAACAGGTCATGAGGGTTGTGCCCTTGTGATGGGACTGTAAGAAATAAATGTCTGTTGTATAAGCTACTCAGTCTATGGTATTTTGCCATAGCAGCCCAAGCTAAGACATCCAGAAATCCCATTCTTAGTTGTATACTCAAGAGAATTGAAACTATGTGTCCATAACAAAAACTTGTGCATCAATGTTCATAGCAGAATTATTCATAATAGTCAAAGATGGAAACAACCCAAATGTTCATCAACTGATGAATAGATAAAATGTGGCATTTTTGGCAATAAAAAGGAATAAAGTACTGATGCGTGCTATAACATGGAAGAACCTTGAAAACATTATGCTAAGTGAAAGAACCCAGACACATAAAGCCATATATTGTATCATTCCACACAGAATCAGTGGAAGCCCTGAGCTTCTTTTCCTGCAACTAGACGGTCCCAGCTGGGGGTCATGGACAGTGACAGATCATCAGACATTAAATTCTCTTAAGGAGCGTGCAGTCTAGATCCCTTGCATGCACAGTTGATAATAGGGTTCGTGCTCCTATGAGAATCTAATGCCGCCGCCGCCGATCCGACAGGCGGTGGAGCTCAGGCGGTAATGCAAGTGAGGGGGTTTGGCTGTAAATACAGATGAAGCTTCGCTGGCTTGCCCATCACTCACCTGCTGTGCAGCCCAGTTCCTAACAGGTCATGGACCAGTATTGCTCTGTGGCCCAGGGGTCGGGGACCCGTGATCTATAATGCTGTGGTTGGTTTTCAGAGTAGAAGGTATGTGGCACCTACATGTGTTCTATAAAAAAGGGACATTGGGATAGAAAATACATTAGATGTGGACACACTTTCCATTGATTTGTGTGCTGCCAAATGTCACACTGTCTTTAGCAGATGTGTAAGAGGAACAACCCAAATCTTCAGGCATTGTCCCACATGACAATTACTTTCAGCACAAGATTTTATAATTCAGTGTGTGCATCAGTTTCTAGAAATTAGCTGTCATCCGTCTCAGCTCAAACCATAGTTTAACTGGCTTTGATTACAAACATAAGTGGAATTAAGGTTTATACGAAGAGATAAAATAGATCTAATCTTCACACAAAAGGATAATACATACACACTCATTATTTTCTTTTTAATTTTTGTGTGCCCTCATTATTGAACAGTTTTTTTGTGGTGTGTAGATCTAACCCAACAGGACTGAAGGATATGAAGGATTATCCTGAAATCTTCTAAACCCAAAGGAGCAGTGGTAGAAACCAACATCCCTTCCTAGCTGACCTTACCCACTCACATCCCAGCTTAGGGGCGCAGTCTGGCAGTTGTATTGACATTTAGCTGCTTGCCAGGGAGAACAACAGCCATGCCCTCCTCCTTTGTACAGGGACAGGAACTTCTGCTGAGCCTTCCTCTGCCCTACAGCAATGGAACTGGCGCCTTGGCACACGCCTCCCAAGCAGTCGCAGTTCTGTGCTCCAGATCTTTCCATGGTGTGAGATCCTTTAGAAAGGAAGAGAACCTTTGCACCCGCTTCTGATGAGCCCCATAAAAATGGTTCCTTCTGAGACTGAGAAACAGAGAGATAATTCAGGAAAATCTCGGTAGAAAGTCATTTGCCAATAGGGCAAGAGTCTGAAAAAGGGTCTGGGGCCATAGAGGGAACCATTGTTCATGGCTCTCCTTTTTTCCTTCTTTGGTTATTTGGTCACAGCTCAGATCACCAGGGGTAACTGAGAGAGAAATGTTTTGCTAGGAGTTTTCTAAGGCTCAAATACATGAAGTTTAATTTGAAATAACAGTAGGTAATTCATTAACTATGGGCTGAAGACCAACCTCAGTTTGTTATCTAAGATGAAGTAGGTTGAATAAAACTATTCTTAAAAACTATGATGCATTGCTTCAGGTAAACATGAAATTTTAGTTCCTCGAACCACAGCAGAATTTTCCCCTAGTAAACATTCTTTAAATGGATATTCACTGTCTACTGAAAGCACAAAGCAAACATCAGAACCACTTCCTTCATGCCTCTAAACCTCCTCTTCTGCCTCTAAACCTCTTCTTTCTGTACTTTTCTGTAGAACATTCCTCCTTAAAAGTGTGTACCCCATACAGACTAAATATTTAATATATTTATCTTTAGTAAGATGCAAATAGGATAAATCAATGATTAAAACATCATCTTTGTGGCTTTGGAATTACAATGGGACAAATACCAAAACGCATTACCAAAACTGCTGAACTGATCTTGAAAAAGAAATGTTGGGTTCACATAATTATGCCTACAGCTCTACATCCCAGGGTGCCTTCCTAAATAAATATTTTTTGGGGTTCAATAATAATAAGAATACCACATACTTATGCTAGATGGTATTTTAAGTACTTTACATGTAATAAGCATGTTTAATCTTCACAGTGACCTGATGAGGTAGATGAGTAAACTGAAGGTTTAGTAACTAGCTCAAGGTAGATGAGTAAACAGCGAGGTTTAGTAACTAGCCCAAGGTCACACAGCTATCAAGCAGCAGTGCTAGGATTTGAACCTGAGCAGATGTGACCTTAAAATATATGCTTTAAACCAATTCACCATACTCTTTCTTAGTCTTTTCCAAGGTGTGTGTGTTTCTACACTGGGAACTGGTCTTACTTTATGTACCTCATGGGCAGTCCCTAAAAAATTTACAAAAAGAATATGATCTACTGAATTATATTTATAAGCTAACCTATTTTTAATAGTGATTCATGGGGAGGAGGAATATAATTTCACATACTAAATGACCTTAATAACCCTGATACAAAATCTAGCATTAAAAAAACTCCACCTCAAGTTTCCCATGAATTAATCATAGATATAAGCCCATAGCTGTGTCATTCCTTAGTGTCATAGCTGCCAGGAAATTTAACCAAAGAGTCTGAGTCAAAGTGTATTTAGAAATCTATTTTATTAAATGCTCTTTTGGTGTTAGAGCTAACTTATATAATGATAGAATGTTAGAGCTGAAGAGGGCCTTGGCATTTATAGAATTTTATCTCCTTAAGTGAGGCTGCCCAAGAAGGATGAATGAGTTGCCCAGATCCTAGATCCAGTCAGAAGAAGGATCATCCTGAGAACAAACTCACAGACTGCCCAGTGCCCAGTGCCTTTCTCCACTT
Source organism: Plecturocebus donacophilus (assembly GCA_004027715.1). Lineage (NCBI taxonomy): Eukaryota > Metazoa > Chordata > Mammalia > Primates > Pitheciidae > Plecturocebus > Plecturocebus donacophilus. The sequence goes on from PVKP010009591.1 coordinate 30,295, forward strand.
TACCACGCTGCTCACCCCACCATGTGACATCTTCATGTAAAAAATAACATGCTCTTGTTACCTGGGGCTAAAGACATCCCAAATACCAAAACACATAACGTCCCCATGCTCTGTACAGACAAGGTTAAGATAATTATATTCCACAGGTTGAATTTTGGAAATATATTTGATCTACTTCAAATACGAGTTAGGTGGTGCTTACCTTTCTTCATTTAGAGAAGCAATATCATCAAACACAAGGTGGACATGAAATATGAGTGTGGTAAGTGGTAAATGTGTAATATTTTATACTCTACTTACATAGGTACTCATTTTCTATTCTATTCTGTTTCATCATCTATCATTTGTTCACAATGGAAATTGTTGGCGAGATTGAAAACCACTAGATGGAATTTTAAGTTCTGTGAAAGAGGAAACACGTCTCTCATGAAAATGTCAGATCCTTGGCCTCTTCTCTGGTCCATGAGCTCAGGAATCCCCTGGTCTGCCTGCCTCTTGTTTCCCTCTGCCAGTTTGTCTAAACAAAGCCATTTATTTGTTCTGTTCAAATCACAGATTTAATCCTACCATCTGTATCTCAACCACCTTCAGTGACTATCCACTTTCTTCAGGATAAGCTCCAACTCTCAAAGCCTTAAACAGAGACAGCACTATATATCTTACAAGTCCTCCTGCCTTTATATGCCCACACAGACTCTCCACTCTAACCAAATTAGTACGTTCACACTTCCCCAAACACACATAGTGCTCACCTGTGTCTTTATCTTTGCCCACATGACTTCTCCCTCCCAAATATCACCTCATCTGCCTGTGACAATCCAACTCTGATTCACACGGCAAAGCCCAGCCCAGGAGGCCTCTCTGACTACCCAAGCTTACTGAAATCCTCTCTTAAAGCATTTATCACTGGCAACACTGATTTCATATTTGCTGTTCTGCTTTAATTTTTTCATTACATATGTCTTACCCTCCCATCTAGTTTATACATTCATTAGAGCAAGGGACATTTCTTAGACTAAAAATATGTCCTCTGTGCCTCAAACACATACACAACTAAGTTTCAGTTAGCTGATTATTTACTTATCCGTCTCCTCCCCCATACTCTCCTTGAAGAGCTGGCATTTAAAACACTTTGAGTGATTTTTATATATTTATTCTAAACACCTAAAAGTTTATGGAATATATCTTTAGGTAGAAGTTTTTATCATGGTTAAATTCAAAGATAACGTTACAGAGTATTTATCAAAGGGTTAAAAGAATTAAGAAACTAAGAACAGAAGAGTCCAATCTTTTTCATTTTATTTTTTAAAGACCTACCTGTTAGGGCCAGGCACGATGGCTCACGCCTGTAATCCCAGCACTTTGGGAGGCCGAGGTGGGTGGCTCACCTTAGGTCAGGAGTTCAAGACCAGCCTGGTCAACATAGTGAAACCCTGTCTCTAGTCTCTGCTAAAAGTACAAAAAATTAGCTGGGCGTGGTGGCACGTGCCTGTAATCCCAGATACTTGGGAGGCTGAGGCAGGAGAATCGCTTGAACCTGGGAGGCAGAGGTTGCAGTGAGCCGAGATTGTGCCATTGCACTGAGCAATAAGAGTGAGAGTCTGTCTCAAAAAAAAAAAAAAAAAAAGGAACAGCTGGGGCTGCAAAAAAAGAAAAAGTATAAAAAATAAATAAAATAAAATAAAATAAAACTGCCTGTTTTCCCCCAACATTGGTGGCAAAAGGCAAATAAGAATATAAGTGGAAGCTCAAATACCATATGTTTAAATATTTGAAAGTTTCAAATCAAGTTAACGAACACAGTATGTTTTAATTCCTTGCCTTTAAAAATATACCTTCAAAATGAACTGGAACTCGGGCTTGCCTCCTTCTCTTCCCTCCTCTGTCTCCATTCCACACTACAAGTGACCTCCTATCCCTGCCTATGCACATCTCAACTTTCACATCCAAGCTCTGAACTCATTCTCTACACACAGCTTCCCCTTGGCCACCTCTCTTGCCTAAGGGACCATCCTCTGCCCACAGGGTGATAGACAAGAAGTACACATAGGCCTTTTAAAAGCGAGGACATTCTTGCCTGGATCTAAGAAAGATACCGAATCTATTCTTTTTCATTTCTTCTTATAAATTTCCAAATTTAAAATACTAAATAAAAAGTAAAACCTTTATGACTTAAAAAATCAATTAAGCCTTTAAAAGAAGTTTCTTCTTAAAGCACACAAAAGAGAAACATAATTATATAAATTTGCAGGTTATTATACACTATGATCATTCTCAACAAAATACTGATTATTATCTTTTAGAGACAGGTCTTTCTCTGTCACGCAAGCTGGGGCGTAAGTACATGATCATAGCTCACTGTGGCCTCAAATTCTTGGCCTCAAGCCATCCTCCCATCTCAGCCTCCTGAGTAGCACACACCACCATGCCTAGCAAAATGCTGATGTTTTAACAGCAAGATGGTTCATATCAAAAACACATTGGCAAAAGTGTAACAGTCAGTGTTGACAATATCTGAACATATGCCTTTTTAAAAAAAAAAATACTACAGATACATTGCTTAATTAACAGCAAGAAAATTTCTTTTGTTTTTCCAGTCCTACTCTAAGTTAGCTTCTGAGTCATAGTTTAGTTTGGCAAATGTAAGCATATTCTCCAACCTAAGCAAGTAGTGTTCTTCTTATAAAGATATAATCACATATAAACTCTTTATACATTGGATTCCAGTGAGTAAGTACATACATGTTTATCTCAGTTTATGTAGGACAAGTCTATTTCATGGTTAGCTCAGATGACAACAGACCAACATGTTTTGAAATTACATGTCCAGAAAATTATCTCATGTGCCACAGAAGTCAGAAAATGGTTGAGAAGGAGGACTTACTCTTATCCTCATACTTGAGAGTTGGCATAAAGAGTAGAGAAGGAGTTCAAGAAAGGAATGGCAAAGCAGGTATCACATAAGTCAGTGGTTAACATCCCTGGAGCACAGAATATTGTTAGTGGCATTCTCTCTATAGCGTATAATGTCTCCCCCCACCCCCACCCCACCCCACCCCCACCACCCCGCTGCCACCATGCTCTCCTCTCTTTGTGATTCACTGTGCTGTGTCCATCACCTGGTTCTCTCTTTAAGAGTATCACTGTTGACCAGGCGCAGGGGCTCATACCCGTAATCCCAGCACCTGGGGAGGCCGAGGTGGGCGGATCACCTGAGGTCAGGGGTCCAGACCAGCCTGTCAAACATGGTGAAACACCATCTCTACTAAAAATACAAAAATTAGCTGTGTGCCTGTAGTCCCAGCTACTCAGGAGGCTGAGACAGGAGAATCGCTTGAACTTGGGAGGCGGAGGTTGCAGTGAGCTGAGATAGTGCCAATGCATGCCAGCCAACAGTTTTCCTTTTTGGGCAACAAAAAGGGGGAAAAAAAAAACAGTATCACTGTTTCGAGCCCCTCTCAGCTGAGGGAGCAAGGAAATATTATGCGTGTATACTAACCACTGTATAGACTAATATATCTCAATAGTTCTATCTGTAACTATCTGTATGTATATTAAATTAAACATGAGCTCATACTGATGCTGGAACTGGCGAATCCAATTGTGGAGTGACGTGGGATGGGAGAGTTGGGAAGGTAGAGCGGAAACAAGATTGCCCAGGAGAAGGTAGCTGCTGAAACTGGATGATGTATAAAGTGGGGTGGGTGATGGTTTATCTTCTGTTCCCTCTATTTTGTGTATGTTTCAAAGTTTCTACAATAGTAAGGAAAAAAGAATAGTTAGAATTGGAGAGGGCATCTTTGGCCTCACTCCAAGCCCATTTTACTCTTCCTTTATAGAACAGCCTAATGAGCACTGTTAGCTAATTTCCAAACACAATACTAATCACAATCTCAAGATTTGAAAAGGTACATGCTGACAAAAGTAAGAAACAACAGGTAACAAGAGAGAAAGTAAAAAAAGTCTATTAAAAATAACGCAGAAATATATTTTACTGTAATGCCAAAATATAATTTTTTTTTTTAAATTTTGACACAGGGTCTCACTCTGTAGCCCAGGCTGGTGTGCAGTGGCACAATCTCAGTTCCATCTCTCAGGGTCAAGTGATCCTCTCACTTCAGCCTCCCAAGTAGCTGGGACTACAGGCACGAACCACCACACCCAGCTTTTTTAAAAAAAATATTTTGTGGAGATGAGGTTTCACCTTGTTGGCCAGGTTGGTTTCAAACTCCTGGGCTCAAGCAATCTGCCTGCCTTGGCCTTCCAGAGGGCTGGGATTATAGGCATAAGCCACTGTGCCTGGCCAGAATATACTTTTCAATAAGCTCTCAATAAATATTACTGTAATTCCATAAATAGCTTTTTCTATAAAAATAATCATGAATTATCAAGAAAAAGCAAAAAAAAAAATTTAGCATACTCTGCTTTTTTTTAAAAAAAGAAAGATAAGCAAACACATCTTTAGATAGTTTTTATTCAAAATGATGAACAGTTTAAAGTTTTTAACCTATGAAGAAAAACACTATGCCATCTACAAAACTCTGCTGTTTTAAAAAACTCATTTCCCAAGGTTCTAGATAGTCAAGTGTTATACTTCATTTATAGACATCCAATTCTTCAAAATATTTAATTTATATTTCCATAAAAAACATACATTTTGTGTTCAGGAGAGTCTCAGATTTAGTCTAGGAAAAAAATTCAACAAAATCAGTTTCTACTCTAATAGCTTTGTGAAGAAAACTACTATATATTTTTTTCTAAATTCTATTTCTGATTAAAAACATAAAACAGATTAACAGTTTATATTTGCAATAATTTTAATAGGATACTGTGATATTTTTCTCTCTGTAAAAGAGAAGCTAAAACCAGATTGATATGCATAGTGCTCAGAGAATAAGTATGTTTTGCTTACAAATATATCTCAATCAGTGAAGTTTTTGCTGGTCAGCTCAATCTGTTGAAAGAAATGTTTCTATAGTTACTATGAAACTTATCTCCCTAAATTAGACCACAGATGAGAGATAGCGGGTAAAATATTCTATCTTTTCCTTTTTGTCCACAGCATGCCAATAAATAAGACTCTTAATTCTTTTTCTTTTTCTTTTCTTTAACTGTCTGGCATAAAGAATGCTTAATAGAGCTAAAACACCCTTTGGGGTGGGGCAGAGGGTAGGGGTGGGGAGGTTTGGAGAATGGAAATAGCTCAGAGGCTGCTGCCTTACTTCCAGGATGACCCACACTCACTTCCAGGATGACCCACACTCCACCTATCACCTGGTTGGTAGTGCTGCAGCATGCTTGGGAGAGTAACTTGTATTTAAAAACTTGTACCAAGCACTCCCCTGAAAGCATTCTTCTTGGAGTGTAATGTTTCAGAAATTAATCCCCAGTGACTTCTTTACGCATCTGATACAGAAAGGCTTCTGGGCTCATTTGAATAATTTATAGAGGAGACTAGAATAGATATGATCCTGAATAAGAGAAACCAGACCAGCATCACCTATCATCAAACTAGGCAGCTGCCTCTGAAGTGCTTGCACAGAAGACCCACACATTGGTGTACACGTGTTCTTTCTATTTTCACAGATCTTTATATCCTTGGGCTGGAGTACTTCCTTTATGGATAAAACTTGTCTGCTCTTTTCTTCTGGGATTTACCAGAAGCATTCTGGAAGGGATGGCTAAGTTGCATGTTCAGCCTGCAGACTAGAATCATTCTCAAGAAACCTAGCTTAGGTAGCCTCCCTAAAGACCAGAAATCATGTGATGCCTTTCCTCTCCATTTCACCATGCCATCCTCCTCCTTGCCCTCCACAGTCCATCTCCTCCAGCCCTCAAACATGCCGAGAGCAGTCTCCTTTCATGTAGAAAACCACAGGGTGGGGCTGAAATACTGCAAGAACAATGTGCATTTGGGTTATTTCCATTTGGTTGTCTTCAATGATATATTGACTCCACAGTGCAAGAAACCCAAGTTCAGGCTAAGAGTCAGAAATTCCAGGATTCTTTACTGAAGCCAGCAACACACTGCTTAGAGTCTAGGCACCAACACCCTTGGTTTTCCTTGTTTGCAAAGCAGGGATAATGATACCCAACTCAGGGGCTCAGGTAATTAATGACTGTACAGTGCCAACTCTAAAGATGCTTCATGGTACAGGCAGGTGATATGACCCTCTACGAGTGATATACATGGCTGGGAGCGGTGGCTCACGCCTGTAATCCCAGCACTTTGGGAAGCTGAGGTGGGTGGATCATGAGGTCAAGAGATCGAGACTATCCTGGCTAACATGGTAAAACCCCGTCTCTACTAAAAATACAAAAATTAGCTGGGTGTGGTGGTGAGCACTTGTAGTCCCAGTTACTCGGGAGGCTGAGGCAGGAGAATTGCTTGAACCTGGGAGGCGGAGGTTTCAGTGAGCTGAGATCGCGCCACTGCACTCCAGCCTGGTGCCTGGCAATGGAGTGAGACTCTGTCTAAAAAAAAAAAAAAAAAAAGAAAAAAAGAGATACACATTAATTAAACTGTGTTAGAGCACAGAGCATCTGTGTCAATTACTTTGAGAAAGGTGGTCTAAGTACATCTACCTTTCTTCATTTTTATGATTATATACTTGCTTTCATGTTCCTACTCTAGACTCATTCTTTTTTATAGTACAGAAGTATTTTATTTTTATTTCTTTTCACTTTTTTTTGAGATAGAGTTTTGCTCTGTCACCTAGGCTGCAGTGCAGTGGCGTGATCTCGGCTCACTGCAACCTCCGCCTCCCAGGTTCAAGCAATTCTCTGCCTCAGCCTCCTGAGTAGCTGGGATTACAGGCACCCTCCACCACGCCTGGCTAATGTTTATTCATATTTCTTAGGTATAGCCAATTTTTAGTCAGTCCAGTGAAGACATGGCAGGCTGAGAGTTGTTTTTGAGATAGGGTTCCGCTCTGTTGCCCGGGCTGGAGTGCAGTAGTGTGAACATGGCTCAATGCAGCCTTGATCTCCTGGGCTCAAGTGATCCTCCCTACTCAGCCTCCCAAAGTATTGTGATTACAGGCGTGAGCCACCGCACCTTGCCCTGAGAATTATTTTAAATTCTTCTGGGTGCGTCGCAGAACCTTGTGTTTACCAGGTTATTGCTGGGCAGATTGGAGAGGAGTGACTGCACCCACACCTCAGGGACCAAAGGGAGATGAGAAGCGCCCTGTCCCAGAGGAAAAGTCAGGACTTGGCCTGGCAGCCTGAATGCTCAGCAGAGGCATTGCACTCCCCACCCCCTACTCTGCCAGCACAAGTGACAGCCCCGTAACATAAATGAGATCTCCTACTCCTCTGCCTGTAACTCTCCCAGGTCTTCCCATCATACTGAGTCTTCATGGGCCTTGGGGCAGAGTTGCCAAAGCTGTTGGTTACAAAACTGCGTCCTAACAAAAAAGAATGACTTCCTGTTATGTAAGAAAGCTACAAAGAAAGATTTTTTTTTTCTTTTAATGCCATTAAGTGCAGCAGCAGATGGGAAGATTGTGCCACAAGGGAACAAAACAGGTTTTGGACTTGACTGCCCAGGAATGGTTAATACCAACGATTACAAAACTACAGAACAGAGAAGCAGTGTCCTCTATTTACTGTGTCAAATTGAAATCAATAAATCAAACCAAATCAAAAAATTGAACAAACTCATGAATACCTACTAAGTATTAAGTAGTCCTTGAAAAATAAAATTAAGGAAATTAAGTTGAAAATGAAAGGTACAGAGAAAACATTTCTTCATTCAAGAAATATTTACCAAGCACCTAATATGTGCCAGATCCTGTAGTAGGAATGGGGACACAGCAATGAACAAGAGACAAAAATCTCTGCTTCATGGAGTTTATGCTGTAGAAGAGAAAGACAATAAACAAACAAGCAGGAAAACATGGTACACTAATATGTACTATGCAGATATGCGCTACTCATGTAGGTTGAGGCAGTCCTGTCTGAGCGGCTTTTCTACAGAGGTGACCTTAAGCACACGTGAAGGATAAGAAGGAATCAGTTCTGTGAGGACGCAGGCAAGTGCATTCTAGCCGAGCCAACAGGTAATACCACATTCCTTAGACAAGAAAGGGCTCTGCATGTTCAAGTAACTGCTTCCCTGTGGCTGGGACAGAGTGAGGGGCGAGTGGTGAGGAGAGGGCGAGTTGGGCAGGGGCAGGAGCCAGGCCTTGCAGGGCCTGTAAACCCAGAGAGATGGAACTCTCTTCCAAGTGTGCGAAAGCACTGGGAGAATTACACGCAGAGGAGTAGTCGGATCTGATTTATTCTATAAAACGATAAAAAGATGGCTGCTCTGTGCACAAAGCAGCATGGGGAGTAAGAATACAAAAGAAGGGGGCAAGGAGACCAATTAGGAGACCCTTACAATGTCGTATTTTGTCTTTAGATGGCTCTGGAATCACTATTTGCACATTATTGGGAAAGTTAAAGACAAATGATTTTTTGTGTGCATTTCATGTATCACATCTACATGTTTGCTGGGAGAGTAAAAAGATGCCACTTTTAAACTTAATTTTATTATTTTTTGAGACAAGGCCTCACTCTGTCACCCAGGCTGGAGTGCAGTGGCACTATCACGGTCACTGCAGCCTCCACCTAGTGGGTTCAGTCGATCCTCCTACCTCAGCCCCGCTAGCAGCTCAGACTACAGGCGCATGCCACCATGCCCAGTTAATTCACATTTTTTGGATTGGGAAATTTTAGATTGTGTTAAGTAAGAAGACAAATGGCCAAATAGTGCTTTGCACACACCTGGATTTTAGATTTATGATGTTTAATTCATCCTGCCCATCAATTTCCCGATGACTTCCCGCCAGCTCCTAAGACTACCTAGTTTGTCCCATCTTAACATGTTCCACCTTCCCTTAACTGTGCTGCCCCATGGACAGCCATTAACCTTTCCCTTCCCAGGTTTTGCCTTGCTTTCAACCTGTACATAAATCTCAGGCTCCTGCTCCAGTTCCCATTGCTTATCTTCCTTGATTCCCAAACCGTCAAGAGCTGGACAGATTCAAAAAATAGCCTTCTTCTTGCCAAATCCAATATCCTCTTCATTAGCTATTTCTTGAATTTCCTCTTTTACTTTCTACTGGTGTGAGTATCATGTTCCTCTTTTTTCAGTTTAATCATTTACTCTACTCTCATCATTTATTCAACACTTATAGATGACCCCCAGTTATGTGTGATTCTGTAAGAGCCCCCCCTTTTAAGACCCCCTCCCTGCCCTTCTTTCTCTAAACTTACTTCAGGTCCACAATTCCTGGTGAAAAGCTCTCTGGGGCCAGAAGTATTTAAAAAGTAGGAATATTCAGATTTTGGAAATGTAGTGTATGCATATATCATAATACATCAATATTTCTGCAGCAAAAATGTATAACTCTTTACTCTAGGTGGGACAATTAAAGGCAACAAATTACCTCATATCAGTTCAGATCAGATTTTGCTGACAAATGAATTTTGACATTAATTTACCAAAAAAAAAAAAAAAAAAAGTAAAAGAAAAAGCTTTGAAAGTCTCTTAATTTGTTCTGATGATATTCTAAATCTATTTCTCTGTACTGTTCTCTCTGCTATTCTTAAAACTTTCTACCTGGTTTTCAAGTTACTATTCAAAGTCAACATTTTCTTAAAAGAATAAATGGATTTGTCCTTGCAAGCATGTTCCCTTTGTGAAGAATTTTTCTCTTTCTTTCTCTTTTTTTTTTTTTTTTTTTTTGAGACAGGGTCTTACTCTGCTCTCCAGGCTGGAGTGCAGTGGTGTAATCAGGGCTCACTGCAGCCGCAACTTCCTGGACTCAAGCAATCCTCCTGCTTCAGAGGTGCCGGTCTCCCGTGTAGCTGGGACCATAGGTGCATACCACCACATCAGGCTAATTTTTTTATTTTTTGGAGAGACAAGATCTCTCCAAAATCAGCACGTTGCTCATGCTGGTCATGAACTCCTGGGCTAAAGCGATTCTCCTGCCTCAGCCTCTCAAAGTGCTGATATTATAAACATAAGCTACTGTGCTGTCAAGAATTTCATCTGTTACCAGAAACACCATTTTTCTGGCTTTGTAAACTAAAATATTAAAACCTTTTTGTTCTATCCACTTTTGCTCCTACATGTACTTTATCATGAAATCTCTTGACTTCATCCCACTCAACAGCCTCTATCTTACTACAAGCCCATACTGCTTTAGCAGCCTCTCCGTTTCTGAGATTTCAGTTCCCTCTGCTTTCGAAGCTTTTTATTTCTGTATACCCAACTCTTCCATCATATCAGAAATACTAATGCCCTGTTTCTGAAATATTTCATTTTTCACAAATATGTCTTTGCTCAAGATCTTACAGTAATTTCTTTATCTAAATTTAAAGACTGGGCTCTACCCTACACTTTTTCCTTTAAAAAAAAAATTCTTCCTAAGGTTCCTTTCTGTACCATTCTCTTAGCTAAACACATTCTACTTAACTTGTTCTCTTATGTCTTCAACTGGTTGGTACCCTAATTCTGATACCTTTCCTAATGTAAGACAGAACAAACACAGTATTAAATGCAACTAAATACACTATTTTTTTTATTCGTAAGTAAAATTAGTTTATTTTTCATTTCTAAAGGCTTGGTTTTGATTAAGTTGTTGGTAATTTATGTAACAAAGTCAGTCAATGTACTTGCAACAACTCCCTTTTCATTCCCTTCCACTTTTGCTGAAAGAAGAAACTCCCAAGGCACCTTATTAGCAAGCACGAAGTGAATAAATAAATAGCACATGTAACAAACATAAGGAACAAAGGAAAAGCCACTGGCAGAATGTTAACATTAAAATTGCAGGAGCACTGGGGACTTTCAGTGAGCTTTGAATGAATGCCGAGCACATGGTACTTGAATCCCTTTCCTTATTTATATACTTTGACCTTCTGGCGCTCCATTCTGTTTCTCCTGTAATCCACCTACTAATTCCTTCATTACTATTTATGCTGTGAAAACATGGGAGACTGCACTTAGTACTTTGGGTGATAGCTGCTGAATATTTACTCGTAACCTTGAAAATATTTGCTATTTCAAATCTCCTTTTTTAAAAAACATGAAGGTAGAGAAGACAACTCATTTGCAAGATCAGCTAGCAACATAGGAAGGTCAGAATACTAACTTGTTCAAATACCCCTGCCCCAAGCCTTTTCAACTTGAATATCATTCTATTCAGTGACTTTACAAATGACTGGAAGGAAGGGATGAATCTAGATATTTAAGGTTGCTAATGCATAGATAGAAAAGAATAAAATTCAAAACAATTCATTAAATTTGACTGATTCTACGAACTAAAGAAAATGCAACAGGGATGGGCAATTTGTTCAGGTTTAAAGAATAATTATAAGATATAAAAGACAAGCTGGCTAAGTAAAAAAAAGAGCAAAAAAAAAAAAAAAAAGACCTGTATTTGAGAGGGTGGGGTATAAATAACAAGTTAATGATAGCAGTATGATAAAGTTTCCTTTGAAAAGCAACACAATAATGGGAGAAACAAAACTGTTACATAAAATCATAGAGGTAGAAGAATATTGTACATAATCTAGTCCAGTTGTTTTTAAGATTTTTTTTTTCAGTAGCACATTTTATTCCAAAGAAATCTACACAGATTCAGCCATCTGTGTAGATGAGAGATGAGTTTCTCTGAGAGAAGACATGGCATGGAGTTTGCGAGCCTGAGTTCCTCTCTCATTAGCTTCCTCCTTCCTCCTGTTGCAGCCCTGAGGTACCTGAAAGGGATGCCTAGAGCGCTATCTAATCCAATTTCTATTCCCTCTTTTATAGATACACAAGCTGATGCCCAGAAAGGATGAATGACTTAACCTAAGACATCACAGGCCGTCTGGAGAAGAGCTGAAATCAGAGCTCTGGTCTTTTGGCCATATTCAGTGCTTTTATACTTTAGTTTTACAGTCTTCTATATGCCAGGCACAGTAATAGGTGTGAATAAGATGTTAATTCCCTGCCCTAGAGAAGTGAATGGTTTTGAGAAGAGATATAATTTCTAAATAATAATGTGGATAAATTACTAGAGATATTACAAAATTCCATGAGAACATGGGAGATGTCAGACAATGCCAGCTGGAAATTAGGGTAACTTTGCAAATAAGATAATATTTAATCAGAGTTTTAAAGATGAATGAATATTGATCAGGTGTATTTTTTTGTATTCATAGATACTTACTGGATTACTATTGCCAGTTTGGATTAGTGCAGTTTTGAAATAAAATAGAAAAGCAAAGAAGATGTTTTAAGGGTATTTTTTATTTTTATGATATATATTGTCATTTTGTAAAATATCTGAACAAATTCAGTATTTTGAGTTAACATACATATTTTGGTGAAACATCACTTAATTCTCTAAGCTCTTAGAAGTTAATTCTTAGAAGAAGTATTCTGATATTCTTTTTAGTTATCTGAGGCAAAGGTTATGAGAGAAAGCCAAGGGCAAAGTCCTCTGCACATTTAAATGCTTTAAACTAGGAGTTACAGCATCAATGCTCAAAACAATCCCTATTTCTCTCATTTTTTAAGTTGGGAAATCTTCATTTTAAGATTCCAGTGAAACAAAATCAAATAGGAAAAAGTTTCTCATTATTTAAGGACCTTATTCGGTGAATAGCATGTCAACTTTCAGATTTCTAAGACCTTTGTTTGAAGTCAAGCAGGGTGTTCAATTCAACAGGTCCAATGTTTACTGAGAAGACCCAGGTTCCTTACAGTTGTTCATTCGTTGTGTTTGTCATATTGAGAGCTATCTCATAACCACAAGTTATCACGAAGACTCTAAACATCTAAGTTACAGTTGTCCATTTGTCCTGCACTCACAAATTTTAATTTTTCCCCATGTTCTTCTGGAGATTTCTTCCATGTGACTGAAAATTATTTAAAATATCTATGGTAACTGATAATTAACCAATAATTAGCAACGGACATGAATCTATGCATAGTGACTTTTTGGCCTCTCTATAGCTGGTATTTGACTACAGCTTCTAAAAGAAAGAGTCATCACGTGAACACAATGGCAGAATGACATGAAAGATCCACTACCAGAAAATGACAGTAAAATCAGTAGTCACAGGAATAAACAGAATAATTAAAATACTAAATCCCTTTCTTGCAGTCTTAAATGCAAGAGACAACCACAGGCTTCATCTGACTGATATGATCAACAAACTGCCAACATCAAATACTTTATTCCATCTCCAACTATGACTTCAGCATTCAGATATTTTTCAAAAGTGTGCTTTTGTGTGTGTGTGTGTGTGTCTGTAGATACAAACACATATCTATACACATACAAACACATATATTTAAAATCAATTACCTATTCCATTAAATTATGGGTTATATGATAATCAGCACCCTGAGAGGGAAAATAAAGAATAGATCATAAATTTACAGGGCATGCTTTTCCCTAGAGCACGTAACAAAACCAGGGTATATACATTCTATACATTCCATTCAATAGCTTCAAAGGCATCATCTGCAAAACAAAGCAAACATACACTATTACAGGTAGAGAAGAAAGGGAATAACAAGCATCAAAGGTGAATTCAGACTGGTGGTGATGGCCACCTCCCATTTTACAGAGTACCACAGAAGATTTAATACTAAAACAGCACACTGGCTTGTTTTGTTCTGTTTTTTAGAGACAAGGTCTTGCTCTGTCACCCAGGCTGGAGCACACTGGTGCCATCCTAGCTCACTGCAATCTTGAACTCCTGAGCTCAAGAGATCCTCCTGCCTGAGCCTCCCAAACAGCTAGGACTACAGGCATGTCCCACCTTGCCTGGCTAATTTTTAAAACTATTCAATAGTAGAGATAGCGTCTTGCTTATTGCCTAGGCTGGTCTCAAACTCCTGGCCTCAAGCAATCCTCCCACTTTGGCTTCCCAAACTGCTGGGATTACAGGTGTGAGCCACTGAGCCTGGCCACATTAGCTTTTACAAACAGGAATTGGGGATAATGAGTAAAGTCTGGGTTAAGACCTTGATTCACTATGCAATCTTAAGAAAACATCACCTGTCAAGTCCAGCATATACAAAGCAATTATAAGCTGTTGATGCAGAATCTTAAACTAATTATTACACTTCTCAAAGCATCTTTATGTGACTTATTACCATTTGATTCAAATAAGATCTTGGTATGCTGCAAATGAGCCCAGCCCAGAGGAAAGTGGCTTTTGAGAGAATATAAAGTAGTTTGGCTTTTTCTCCAGCACTATAGGTTCTGAAAAACTTGGTGTAAGACAGGGCTAGGTTACAGAGAACGTAACCCAGCAGGAACTACTTTTACTTACTTTGCTAGTTATTAAACTCTAACCAATTGCAAAAACACTGCTTAACATTCAGAAAAGAAAAAAGAACAGCTAAATGAGTACCTTAATAGATAGTTGCCAGGATATTTTCAAACATATGAGACTGAAATATCTTGTTAGCCTTGCATAATAGTAATACATGCTGATTCACAATCATATACCTCATACTCAAACATCACTAAAGAAATATTGGACAAATCAATGACTCAGAATTTCCTCAGCAAAGACTTACCTCAAGATCCCGGCCATAGTACCTGTTTCTGGGATTTTCACATCTATTCCAGGAGTCAGGACGCCTGTGCCGAGAGTCAAGGTTCCTGCTGCCATTGTTAGCACACCCATTGCACCTGCCACAGCCACACCCACAGCAGGTTGAACCCCCCATGGAGGTTCTGGATTGGATCAGCCTTCCAATTTCTCCCAAGAGAGAACAAAAAGTATTACAGGAGAGCTGGTGTGTCCAGAGCTACATGCGCAGCCCAATATGGTGCCGATAGTCCCAAATGCAGTCACTGCAGCCCGTGGCGTTTCTTCTTGGCAACAGAAGGGAACCCCAGTGACAGATTTCTGACCAAATATTCTATCACTATTAGGAAAGACCCGATATCAACTCAAAAGAAGACAAATCCCCAGTTTTTCATCTCTCCAGCCAAAATGATGATACGATCCTCTCTCGAAGGCCTCAGGAACACAAATGAGCATCACTGGCTAGTGACTCCTCTTTATGATGGGGATGATGTCACCAGAGCTTTAATTTGCTCCTGTACTACATTTGCTGGAAGGAACTCAGCTTGAAATGTAAGGATGTCAGAGAACAATAACAGTAATTACCACTTATATAGAGCTCTGTATTTGCCCCATGGTTTAGAATCATGAGCAATTCCTTATGCCAAGATGGGCAGCTGGTCAGGGTGATCACTACTCAAGCATTCCTGGAGGAAAGGGACCTGTCTTGATCGGAGCTGGAAATAGGATCCCAAAGGATTTAAGTGTTTTCAGTTCCTGATGCTTTAAATCAAAGGCAATTCTAAATATTTTTCATGTTAAGTGCAAGAAATTAACAAAGGGATTGAAGGCCAGATGCAGTGGCTAACGCCTGTAATCCCAGCACTTTGGGAGGCCCAGGTGGGTGGATCACTTGAGGTCAGGGGTCTGAGACCAGCCTGGCCAACATGGCAAAACACGAAAATTACTATTTAGTACCATCTCTACTAAAAACACGAAAATTAGCCAGGTGTGGTAACAGGCACCTATAATCCCAGCTATTTGGGAAGCTGAGACAGGAGAATTGCTTGAACCCAGGAGGCAGAGGTTGCAGTGAGCCGAGACCGTGACACTGCAAACCAGCCTGGGCGACAGAGCAAGACTCTCTCTCAAGAAAACAAAATGAAAACAAAAAGAAAAACAAAGGGATTGAAAGTCGCAGGCGCAAAACTGGAGTGAGTGAGAGGGAAGAGCATTTTAGTTACTCTTCTGAGACCTTCATTTAGTTCGATTGCATATGAGTGACCACAAAACATGACTTCAAAAGCCCTACTCTTGCCCTCATCTCTGGATATTCCTCCTAGAGTAAGGGCATGGCAGCATTGTGGGTTTTTCATTAGTTTTTACCCCTCACAATCCCCCACCCCCATAAACACACAAAAAATTGTGTGACTGGATAACCCTGACTGGATAACAGAACACTAAGATTTTTTTTAATTAAAAAGAAGATAAAAATGTCCAATATAAAAATATAATTTTGATCAACTCTGAATACCAGTGATTATCACTTTAGCACAATATCTTCAGCAAGGTAAACAACCAATACAAGAATGAGCAAAGAACACGAAAGGATAATTCAATTAAGAAATACAAATGGCCAACAAACGTACAAAAGAGCTCAGACTCATTCTTAGCTGAAGAACTGTAAATTTAAATAATGAGCTACCAACAGGTTGGCAAAATGAAAAAATTTATCATATATAACATTCATAAAGTGGTGAGAAAATAAACATATTTACTGTTGGAAGTGTAAGTTGATAAACCTTTTTCAATGGGCAGTTTGATAGTGTCTACAACACTTTAAAATAAGCAAGCTTTTGATTCAGCAATTCTACTTCTAGGGAATTTATTCCACAAAAATAACTGACCAAAAAAGCATAGAGATGGTGCTATTTATAAAAGAAAAAAAATGTAGAAGCAACTCAAATGTTCACAAATAAAGATTGGTAAACTATTCAATAGTTTACCAATCTTTGGTAAAGATCATATACATATGGACCACTACTCAGCAATTCTAAAGAGGCATATTTATAGAGACTGGCTTGGAAGATGATCACAAAGACTTCTGAGTTAAAAAAAGAACAACAAACCACAAATGGACTAACTCTGTTTAGTTCATTTAGACTTTTTTCTCTCCTAACCCTGAGAGGCACACCAAAATAGTTACTTCTCAGGGTGAGGAGAGAACTTAAGTCTTTATTTTATATATTTCAGTATTCTTGGAATTTTTTTTGCAGCAAGCAAATATAATATTTAGAAGAAAAATAAATATATTACCATGCTGTTTTTTAAAAGGCACCCTACAATAGATAAAGCCTTCTAATTTGAGTTAGTACAGGAAATGGACCGGCTGCTGTATATTTATATGTTTATTTATACATATGTAAATACATAGCACCCACAGTCAGTGCCTCAAAGGAAGACAACACATTACTTGTGGTGGAAAGCAAAACATCACTCCCTGAGCTGTCCTGTTACATCCTGGTGACCACGATACCTTCAAATGAAAACATCACAAATAGATACATAGATAACCTGGATTTTTCCAAAGCTGGCTATACATCAACCAATCTTTTTTTTTTTTTTTTTCACTTTTTGGTTCTGTAATTTATTTAACCAACCTCCTACAGACAGTCATTTAGGTTGTAACTTTATGTATGTATGTATGTATGTATGTGTGTGTGTGTATGTTTATATTTATATTTTATTGTACTTTAGGTTCTGGGGTACATGTGCAGAACATGCAGGATTGTTGCATAGGTACATGCATGGCAATGTGGTTTGCTACCTCCAACCCCCCATCACCTATATCTGGCATTTCTCCCCATGTTATCCCTCCCCAACCTCCCTTACTCCTTGCTGTCCCTCGCCTGTTCCCCCCAACAGACCCCAGTGTGTGATGCTCCCCTCCCTGTGTCCGTGTGTTCTCATTATTCAACACCTGCCTATGAGTGAGAACATGTGGTGTTTGATTTTCTGTTCTTGTGTCAGTTTGCTGAGAATGATGGTTTCCAGATTCACCCATGTCCCTACAAAGGACACGAACTCATCGTTTTTTATGACTGCATAGTATTCCATGCTATATATGTGCCACATTTTTCTTGTCCAGTCTATCATCAATGAGCATTTGGGTTGGTTCCAGGTCTTTGCTATTGTAAACAGTGCCGCAATGAACATACGAGTGCATGTGTCTTTATAATAGAACAATTTGTATTTCTTTTGGATACTCAGTAATGGGATTGCTGGGTCAAATGGAATTTCTATTTCATGACTAAAACACCAAAAGCATTGACAACAAAAGCCAAAATAGACAAATGGGGTCTAATTAAATTCCAGAGCTTCTCTACAGCAAAAGAAACAATCATTAGGGTGAACCAGCAACCAACAGAATGGGAAAAAATTTTTGCAATCTACCCATCTGACAAAGGGCTAATATCCAGAATCTATAAAGAACTAAAACAGATTTACAAGGAAAAAAAAAAAAACTCATTCAAAAGTGGATGAAGGACATGAACAGACACTTTTCAAAAGAAGACATATATGATGCCAACAAACATGAAAAAATGTTCATCATCACTAGTCATTAGAGAAATGCTAATTAAAACCACATTGAGATACCATCTCATGCCAATTAAAATGGTGATCATTTAAAAATCTGGAGACAACAGATGCAGGAGAGGATGTGGAGAAAAAGGAACACTTTCACACTTGGGAGTGTAAATTAGTGCAACCAATTTTTTTAATACAAGATATTTAGCTTTTATGAGACAAAGTAGCGTGCCATATCACAGTCTATAATGCCATACTTAGGATACCAAAGCAATATCTTGCAGCCTAGAGAATACCCAACTTGTGAACCTGGGTGTGTACAGAAAGGCAGTTCTTGCTGCACCATTAATATCAGGCTTTTCTGGAGACAAGAATTGTTTCCTGCACCACTGTGCTCTGCGTTCACCTCCATCTTGGCAACTCTACATCCCATGTGTGGGAGAAGGGTGGTATTATGCTCTGGAAACTGCCTCATTTTCTTTCTGCTACATATACCAGGCTTACGGATTTGTATTTGGTGAGATTTCCTGCTCTACCTTTGAAAGCCTAAACAAAAGTAAAATTCATACTAGAGCTGAAATGCTGTGCATTTGTTACAGCCGTATTTTCTACTTTTAAAAACACTGTGAATCTATGCATTTCATTCATGAAAAATTTATAAATAACGTTACAGTCATATAAATGCAGTCTGATCCTTAGGGCTTCCTAGTCTGGTAAGGAAGAAGACTTGTAAATCAGTACAATAAGTACTGAGTTCAAGGCACATTCAAGGTAAGTGGCAACACAGAGGAAAATAACTTTCCTGGGGCAGAGATCACAAAAAAGGAGCTGTTTGAGCAGGATCTTAAAGGATGAGTACAAGTCTGAAGCTACACAAAAAAATGGAAACACTTTCTAGGCATGGGAAAGGATCTATGCAAAAACAGGAGAATGGCCCACTATGGTAACTTAGAAACAACAGTAGCCTTCTGACAACGCAGTCAGGACTGGTGTAGTTCACAGTGCATCGGAAAGTCATAAAAAAATTAGACATGGATACCTAAACCACTTCAATTGAACTTTAGTCACAATATAACTTAAATCACTCCCCATCTTCAGAAAATTTCTGCATAGGCAATACTTTCACATAGCTCAAAAATAAAAATACTAAAAAGTACACAGTAAAAGGCTTGTGTTTCCTAGGTTCATTTCCCCCACCCTTATCACCTTACTGCAGCTAATTATTAGTTTTTAATGTATGATTCCATAGTTTTTTAATGCAGCTACACACACACACACACGTATACACACACTATTCCCCCACTGTTTTACAAAAAATATGACATACCATATACATTGCTTTCTATCTTACATTTTTCCCCCCAAGTGTATTTTAGATGAGCACTGATAGAGCACAGAGGGACTCCTACCATGCAGACACTATGGAAAGGCTGAGAGATCGAGCTAGGTACTAGATTCACCCATATGGATAGAACAGGTTCCAGAGTAGAGTGGAGTGAAATGATGGCAAGATCTGACTGCTGATGAAAACAGAGATTTGGGGCAAGGTAGGTCCAGCGGCTCAGCAATCTCTAATCATACCAGATGGCATAAGTCATTTAAAATGACATCCCAGGCCGGGCATGGTGTCTCACACCTAAATCTCAGCACTTCGGGAGGCCAAGGCGGGCGAATCATGAGGTCAAGAGATTGAGACCATCCTGGCCAACAT
The DNA here is from genome assembly GCA_004027715.1 of Plecturocebus donacophilus. Lineage (NCBI taxonomy): Eukaryota > Metazoa > Chordata > Mammalia > Primates > Pitheciidae > Plecturocebus > Plecturocebus donacophilus. Next base: position 50,168 of record PVKP010009591.1, read on the forward strand.
GGTGAAACCTTGTCTCTACTAAAAATACAAAACTTAGCTGGGCATGGCGGCACACACCTGTAGTCTTGGGAGGCTGAGGCAGGAGAATCGCTTGAACCTGGGAGGTGGAGTTGCAGTGAGCTGAGATAGTGCCACTGCACTCTGGCCTGGTGACAGAATAAGACTCTGTCTTAAAAAAAAAAAAAAAGCCATCCCAATAGAAGACAGAATATAGTGATATAGAGTGGGGGTGTTTAGATGAATGACACTAATAAGTCCTTTAAGTAAGTCACTATGGAGAAGTCTAACCTTAGTTAGTGCTATGGTTTAAATATCTGTCCCCTCCAAAACTCAGGTTGAAATTTAAACCCCCATGTGGCAATACTGAGAGGCGGGGCCTTTAAGAGGTGTTGGGTCATGAGGACTCTGCCCTTATGAATGGACTAATTCATTCAGGGATTAATGAACTAATGGGTTAATTGGTTAATAAATTATCATGGGAGGGGAACCAGTGGTATTAAAAGAAAAGGCAGAGAGACCTGAGCTAGCACATTAGCATGTTCAGTCACCTCTCCAAGCAATACTCTGCACTGCCCTGTGAGTCTGTAGAGTCCCCACCAGCAAGAAGGCTCTCACCAGGTGCGGCCCCTCAAACTTGGATGTAGTCTCCTGAATTGTAAGAAATGAATTCCTTTTTCTCATAAATTACCGTTTTAGATAGTCTTTTATAAACAACAGAAAATAGACTAAAACAGTTAGCAAATGTCCCAGTCTCGGGGTTGTGAGTTGGACATCAAGATTTGGAAAGGTCTTACTTCTTGTAGGATGACTTTAGAACTGTGCTTGGTGAGATTAGCAGCCTAGGTGACTGAAGACACCATGTGGGAGGCCCGTGACAACGCTGATGTGTTGTGTCCTAGGCCAGCCCAACAGTGGAGGAGTCACAACACATGGCCCATGGGATGGGCAGGTTTGGGGTGAGGTCAATGAGTCTGAAGACCCTTAAATACTTTATATTTTGGTTTAGTCTAAGAAATAAGGTGAAACTGGGGAGTGGGCATTGAAAGAAACACCAGTGAACCTTTGTGGAACAGGTATGAAGGAGAGAAGAGGAAATAATGGGAGTGGGAAGGGAAATGGAACAGAGGGATAGATCACCTGTCAAAGTGGCCACCTACCTGGGAAACATGAAAAATGAAAGGAATAGAAAATGTTTTTTCCACTCTGCTACCGCAACAAATGTTTGAACTGAATTGCTATATTTAATTGACTAAATTAGAATAACCAGGCTAGAAATTGGCAAACACATCACCTCAACAATTATAAGATTAATTGGGCAATGAAAAATGCTGTTAAGACCGGGCGTGGTGGCTCACGTCTGTAATCCCAGCACTTTAGGAGGCTGAGGTGGGTGGATTATTTGAGGTCAGGAGTTCAAGACCAGCCTGGCCAAGATGGTGAAACCCCATCTCTACTAAAAATAGAAAAAAATTAGCTAGGCATGGTGGCACATGCCTGTAATCCCAGCTACTAGTGAGGCTGAGGCAGGAGAATTGCTTGAACCTGGGAGGCAGAGGTTACAGTGAGCCGAGATCGAACCACTGCACTCCAGCCTAGGCGACAGAGTGAGACTCCATCTCAAAAAACAAAAAGAAAAACAAGCTGTCGAAAACTATTGTGGTTAGAACAATCTCTGAGATCACTGAGAATAAAGCAGATTCTTTTCAGTTTTGGATGATTTGGGAGCATCCCAATCTCAAGAGTGAGATTAAAGATTCACAGATGTCTCCTGAATGATGGGGCAGACAAGCATCACCACGAACTAGGATTCAGACAAGTGACTTATAAAGGAGCAGCGCTGATTTGGCAATAGTCTATAGATTCTAGTTACTTTTCTTTTGCAGGGGAAAGAGAGGCTTATTTTTCTTCCTAAAAAGTACACACACAAACTTCTACACATGCACACACATGCACTAGTAGAAAATGGGAAACAGCAGCTTTATTCAGGCCACCAAGAAGGAAAAGATTCAAATGGCTAAAGCAAAAAAAGCTTTTTTTTTTTTGCTTGAATTAATAATTACCATTTATTCCATTTTACTTGTTTGAATGTGACTCCAGAATAATTGAAAATATGACAATTTTATTTATAATCACTATAGTCACATACAATTTATAGATGAAAATAAGTGATTAGAATTGAAGGGGGATTAAAATATTTTTATACTGGAAATCCTTGAAATTCTCATTAAGGCAAGTGCCCTCTTTGAAGATGTTATAATTAATAGTATTAATTATATTATTAATATATTCTTATTCTCAATATTCTTATTCCATTTTTTTAAGAGAAATATTTTAATTCATAAAGGGTGTTTCTTCATGTCCTGGAAATACCTCCACATAGTGGAATCAAGACATTTTCATTTCCAAAATGAGTTAAGCAGTAAATATAACATAATAAATACAAGTAGACTTATAAAACTAAATACAATAAAACACATAATCTACAATGTTAATTCTCTTTTTTTTTTTTGAGCTGGAGTCTTGCACTGTTACCCAGGCTGGAGTGCAATGGCACCATCTCGGCTCACTGCAATCTCCACCTTCCAGGTTCAAGAGATTCTCCTGCCTCAGCTTCCCTGTTAATTCATTCTTAAATGCAAAGAAAGAGTTATCCAATTCATGTTTGTCACATAATACAAAATATGTTTTTATTTAATGATACGACTTCCTTATGCTTTTCTCTTATGTGAAAAAAATGGTGTTAGAAATATAAATATTTTAAATAAACACAACTTCTACGCTAAAACCAACTAAATATTTAATGGAATTGTTTAAAGGAAAACTTGTTTTGCATAAATAAATGTACAATCCCTGATGATTTTTCTCAGCTAAGATTTAAATTCTAGCAATATTCTAATTTGTAGTTACACTTTTCCCCTAGTTGTTGTATATATATAAGTTTGAGAGGCAATACTGTATTTGTAACTATAAACCCACATTTCAGTTTATACAAGCAGGTATAGTAAATGTCTTTTTTAAGGCTAGTCAAATGAGGCAGTGGGAGTGAAGAAGGAACAAAGAAATCTGTAATTTGTTGTGATCAATTAGTTATAAATACCACTGCCCTTGGACCAGCCTGCTTTCTAATTTAATTGAAGTATTCAATATAGTACTGTCAACTTTAAAAAATGTTGTTACAATGTGTTAAAAACAAACACAATACCATAAAACATACAGAACAGATGTAAAAATGAGTAAATTCTGGTTGTTTTGAAAAATGCAAATTGCTTAGCTTTAATACAAATTAAAAATGTGAGCATTCATTTGAATAAATAGATATAATTTATTCTGCCTAGGAAAGAAGGCCATTGGTGGTCCTGGATATAATTCCCTCAGCAAATCTGCTGAATCTTACGGGAAATGCCCAGGCTACTGGGCAGAGTGGATTAAGACGAGGGTAATTTGGAATGTACAGGAGGTGCCCCTGGTACCCTAGAACTCACTGTCAGTATAAACTATTCGGAATCTAAGAGAAGTCAACATTTGTTTCCCAATAATACTGGCCAGGGTGGTGGTGGTGGGGTGTGTGTGTTGGGCAGGTGGTTAGGGGGGCGGTCTCTTGCAATTCTAATAGTCCAATAAACCTCTCAGCCATGTACTCAAGAGACAGAGTTTAAAATACATCAGTGGGGAAGAGAAAGGCTGTTATACTGCCTCTTGCCTCCTCCCAGCCCTGGTATGATATGCAGTGAGAAAGATGAAGAGAGCCAGGGCCCAAGACAGCATGAGTGAGAAGTGAGAGGGGAGAAGAGATGATGGAGAGGGAGAGTGCGGGAGACAACAGGCAGATCGGAAGTGGATCCCAGAGCCTGCTTTTCTGTTGTAGAGATTTTGAGCATCTCTGAGGGGGAGGGTGTGGTGCAGCGACGAGAGACAGTGCCTGGCTGACCAGTGATACTTAGAGACAGTGTCCCCTGAACCACACTCTGCCCCTGCTTGTTCTCTCAAGTTCCTGCCCTTCTTCTCCCTGCTCTGGCTCCATCCCTACACTGGGATCCCAGTTAATCTGTGGCTTCCAGCCTCTGCCTTTCCCAGGAGTACCAACGGGCCCCTCCCTTCCGAGCTCTTTGGCTTGGCCTTGGGACTGCTTTGTGGGCAGCCCAGTGCCCAGAGCTTTTGCAAGGGAGGAGGCCACAGCAGACCCTTCCTTGCCACCTACCTCCAGGAACTTATTTTTTGCCCCAATTCTGAACACTGCCATAAATTGTTTCCAGGACTTCAGCAAACATTATAGGATATTTAATTGCATTGTGCTCAAATAATTATTTTTGTTTTATATTATAAAAGGCATACTTACTAAAGGACAAATACAGAAAACAACTTGAAACTCTGGCTAGGGCCGATAACTGGGTTTATCAGGTTTGGTTGTTTTTTTTTTCCAGTTATAAATTATTTCTTATAAACAGAAAAGAATAAAATGTGAAACAAATTTGAAAGTAAGTATAAAGTACAGGAAGCCAGTTTACTTAATTTTTTAAATTTAAATTTGAGTTTTAAATTCAATATCTTATAAAATGTTTTCTATTTCTGGTATGAGATTATGCTATTTTGAGTTAGAAGGCATTCTGTATTGAATTTCACTACCACTTTTGTCATGTTCTAATGAAATATAAAATATAAGCTAATAATCTCATCATGTTCTTCTTACTGCTTTCCATCACTAAGTAAACTTAAAAATTTTTTAATTATGGTAAAATACACGTAACAAAATCTACCATCTTAACCATTTTTAACCACACAGAATTATACAGATAAATATATTAACTATACTTAACAATAGTTTAAATACATTCACATCGTTGTGCAGACCATCTCCAGAACTCTTTCTATCTTGCACTAAGTAATTTTTTTAACTCAATATGAGGCATTACTAAAGCAAATATCTTTTGGGATGGAGGAGAGAATTACTTCATGATGAATATATTTCACTATTAACCCTCACTGGTCTTGTAATAAGTTATAACAAGAAACATACAACCTTCAGGCCTGGCAGCTAAACTAACTCTCACTTACTCTGTGACTAAAGATATCATTCTACTTTCCCATCCTGAAGACAAGTAAGTGCATGAGTAATATCTTTCCACAAGTGAAGGAATGCAGTTAACATGACTACATTTTTCTCTCTCCCACCTTGGGGAAAACTTTTCTTTTAAGGCAATACAATTAAATTGGAACTTTCTGTATAAGCATATAGATATTAAGAAGTAACTACTGATAAAATAACTCAAAATGCATTATGGTAGGAAAAAGCATAAATGCTTTTTATAGGAAAGAACAATTAATTCCAAATACTGATGTCATATTACTCTGTATGTCTTTGAGTTAAAGCACAGCTTGTATAAAAGAAAAAAGGGTGGGCAAAAGGCACCTATGAAAAGGAGAAAGACACCCGAAGGCAGCAAAAAGCAAAGAGTCAGTTCATTCATTAAGCTCATTCTTTTTTTTTTTTTTTTTTTTTTGAGGCAGTCTCACTTTGTTGCTCAGGTTGGAGTACAGTGGTGTGATCTCAATTCACCACAACCTCCGCCTCCTGGGTTTAAGCTATTCTCCTCCCTTAGCCTCCTGAGTAGATGGGATTACAGGTGCCCACCACCACACCCAGCTAATTTTTTGTATATACATTTTTTTCAGTAGAGTCAGGGTTCCATCATGTTGGTCAGGCTGGTCTCAAACTCGTGACCTCAAGCGATCTGCCCACCTCAGCATCCCAAAGTGCTGGGATTACAGGTGTGAGCCATCGTGCCTGGCCAAGCTCATTCTTTATCATGGTGCTTTGACACATAATGTTATCTATGATATATATAATAATTATATAAAATACATTATATAATAAGTTACTTTATATTGTTAAAAATAATTATATGGAAAATTATAGAATACATATAACATTACATATGATATTTATGATATATAATATATACCATTACTTTGTATGTTTCTTAGACAGGTTATGTTACAGTGCTTTAATTCTTTAAAGGGTTTATTCTTGGGAGTCAAACGTTAGAAATGAAGCATTACCTTTTTAAATATTCCAGACTCTAGAAGTAAAGAACCAAGCGCCTCATTGGTGGTGTGAAAGAACTGGGATTCCCCACAGTGCAGTGTAAATTCCTGGGTCTCTCCAACCACACGTCTTCCATCTACTGCCGCCAAAGCTCTATGAAGAATGGAAACAGTCATGTCAATAGGCTATGAACAATGCCAAAACCTCAACAAACCCAAAGGCATATTTCTCCATGTATTAATATACATCCAGTCAGCCCAAATAAGGAAGCATTCTTCAAAACCTACACAGCATTGTAGATAATTTGGTGCTCTTATAGCACATATGTACATAAACCTGGATGACTTCACCCTGTCCCTAACTGAATTCGTTTAAATCCTATGCAGAAAACAAATTAGAGACAGGTAGACAGATAACTAGATGGATAGACAGATTTTGGCATGAAAGTAATCCAATTTCCTTTTACAATTTCTTGGTTGTTCTATGTCATGGCTCTTAAGAAATAACAAAAAGAAATTTGTAAGTTTCCTGAACATTGGAAATAAAGTGGAAACTGAATCCCAGTTAGAGAAACAATCTAGGCTATGCCAGGAAAAGGGAACTGTTCTTAGGATTGTGATATTTAGCAGATTCAAAAGGAATGGAAACTAATAAAGGTAGAAAGAATGTTTTACAGACTCTGATGGTTGCCTATGCCAAAGCCATTTCCTTTATCCAACCCTCCAATGTCCTCCCGTATCACCCTCGCCCCCACATTCACACTGCCTTTGCTAATAACTCTAAATTTGTTCAGTGATTCATTCTCCATATCCCTGAGTGGAAGCTGCTTCCAGCCCTGGCAGTCAGTCAGGATTGCTATAACCCTGGTGTCCAGTTCCCCTCACCAGTGACTGATTGAGGCAAATGCCCATACATCTCTCTCTTGCTGATATTACCACATTTGATTTATGTCTCCTCGATTCTCAGAAATGTTCACACTTTGTCCTACTTATCTGGCACAATTCTGACCAATGAGATGTGAGAAGTGTCTGCTGAAGGAATCAGGAATAGGTCTTTTACAGGAAGAAAAAGTTTCCCTTTCCTGCAGGACAGGGTCATACCTGTATGTGATGAATATGATAGAACATCTTGGGACCATGTGCAGCATTAGCCTAAGGAGACTTGGTTGAGGAAAAAGCAGAGAGGAAATATAAGAGCTACCTGAGTCTTTAAGTACATTGTTGAGCCGCAGAATTAACCAGTCCCAGACCTGTCCTATCGCTGGCGTTCTTGTTGTGTTAGATAATAAATATCCTGCCTTTTAAGCCATTTTGACTTGGGTGTTCTTTGTTGTCTGCAGTTGAGCATCTTACCTGATCCCAGGTTTAGTAGATTTGGTAAGTACAGGAATAAAGATGCCAGAGCAGAATGAGAGCTTTGAATGAAGAATGCCAGTGAAGTAGAAAGGGAACTAAAAATGCCAGACCCCAGCATTTCATAGAAGAAACAGAAGGGTTTGTGGGATTTCTACAATGCTCCAAGGATAAAAAGATGAACAGAGCACTGTGTTAACACCTTAGAGGGGCATGAAGATATAATCAATACGGTAATATCAGCAAGGGAGATACAGACTGGCATAATTTGTGGAACTCTATTGTGTACTTTTTTTTTTGGGGGGGGGGGGGACACAGTCTTGCTCTGCCCAGGCTGGAGTGCAGTGGCATGATCTCAGCTCACTGTAACCTCCAACTCCCAGGTTCAAGTGATTCTCCTGCCTCAGCCTCCTAAGTATCTGGGATTACAGGTGCATGCCACCACACCCAGCTAATTTTTTTGTATTTTTCATAGAGACAGATTTTCACCATGTTAGCCAGGCTAATCTTGAACAACTTACTTAAAGTGAGTCACCTATCTCAGCCTCCCAAGGTGCTGGGATTACAGACACGAGCCACCATGCCTGGCCCCTGTACATACATACATACATACATACACACACACACACACACACACACACACATATATATATACCATTATTGTTTGCATTATATAAAATGTGAAGGTATATCAGCAGCAATTTTTTTTGTTTTTCCTTCAGTTTCATACTATAAAAGTAATACTTGCATATAGTAAAGGCAAGTGAATCAGTATGGAAGGAAATTGCAATAAAAAAGAATCTCTCTAGCTGTACCACAATCTCATTCTACACAGTAACCACTCTAACAGGTTTCCTTCTTGCAATATATTTTGTCATATATAAACACATATAAAAATACATTTCTACCTGTGAGGCAAATATCTTCTTAGGAATTTAAATACGGCATTTTTGAAGGGAAAGAGAAACATGGATAGCTCAGGAAGAATTTAAGTAACAACTGAAAAATACCTTAAAGTTGAAATGCTGTCAGTGTCTTACCATGAATGTGTCTAATTGTTCCGGTGACCCTAAGTCACAGCGTTCACCTTGTCCTTCTGCTCACAAATATGCCAAAGGAGCAGCAAACATTAGAAGATCCCGAAAACTTGAAAGCTTATACCAATAATGTGGACTTACACATTGTCTGCCATCCAAGTACTAACCAGGCCCGACCCTGCTTAACTTCTGAGATCAGACAAGATCAGATGCTTTCAGGGTGGTATGGCCATAGATTGGGCTTATACATTGTCAAAGTCAACCAGAGATGATAGGCAGTCTGCTGCCCTTAATATTTTTCCTATTTAGAAAAACACGTATGTGCCCATCGACTGACTCCAAGTGACAGCAGAGATCAAAGTAATCTGTGTGTGCTTCCTAAGCTTTATATTGTCGGAGGCAGACACCCCGACAATATAAAAGAAGATCTGTCTCTTCTTCCTAGATACTTATGTATTACATAATTAAAAGCTGGCAGGAGTAGCCTTTTCTATATATTTTGTTGTGATACAATCCCAGCTTAAAACATAGGATCTTTTTGTCTGCAAATTAACAGTCCAACTCACAGAAGACTGATAAAAAACAAAATGTATTATCACATATAAAACAAAAGGGGTAGCTTGAGTTGGTTTAACCAGTTTATTCCTTTGTAACTGAAATCAGTCACTGCTACAGTTCTAGCTGTTACATAGAGGTCTGATAATTCCTTCCTGTATAACTTGCTTAGAAGTGGGGGAAATCTTTTCTAGAAGCCACCTAGCACTTCTTTTCATACCTGCACTAAACCGACCACTGGACATGACACTTTGAGGCTGAGACCTGAAGGACACTGTGCATAAATTAGGCACCTGAAGAAACTGAGGTTCAATCAGGAAAAAAGGAGTAGGAAGAGGGTAGAAAGGGATATTGATGTGCATTCTGTCCTCTCCCTAGCTTTGTCTTGAAATATGTTCCCTACACTTTGGGAGAGGTAGAGATGATACATATTTAAGATTGAATTTGAGCTATCAGAGTAGGAACTTTCATAATTTGGGCCTCACAGTGTGTTGAACCCTGTGAACCTGCCTGCCCTCCTGATTTTGGGGTAAACTAAGTCGACATGTGTACTAGCCGAGTCAGTTCTCTATGCTTGGGGTCATGATCTCCCAGATGTGAGGGTGCACATGCCCCTGGGGGAGGGCTTAGTTTTTCAGTGGCTAGAGGAGGTGAGGACTATCACAGACAGTCCCAAGGAAGGCCCTTGCTTCACCCTAATTCTAAAACAGGAATTGCTGAGTGTGTGTGGTATACCCAATCGCCTTTGCTTCCCTTTGAGAGAAGAATGATGAGGTGTTGGCTTAATTCCATTTCCTCGGGACCCAGATCCAGACAGTGCTGCTGTGCACCTGGCCATGGATGCCATGATTTCACAGTTTGCTCCAGGACTTGGATGGGGTGAGGCAAGGTCACAGGATGTGTGGGCTGAGAGGGCTTCGCAGACACAGCTCTGCTTCAGGGCAGCTTCTCACCCAGCCCCAGAAACGCAGGCCGTCCCCGGAGCATGTTCCACTTCCTCTCTAGAGTCAGTCACAGACCTTCTACTCCTCGCAAGCTTACTGGACAAGTTCGTCTCCTGAACACAACCTTCACAATGTATTACACAGAAATAATCGACTTGAAATCATGCCAAGAGGTTTCTAAGACCTAAAGGAACTTTGTAACACTAACTAGCATTCATTCTCTAGAGGTCTCTAAGACCTAAAGGAACTTTGTAACACTAACCAGTATTCATTCTTTCAGCATTTTCCAGATCTTCCATGACAATGTCAAAGCACACAAAGGTGAACAATTCCACTCCCTGCCCTCAAGGATGTTACGGTCTAGTAGACATAGGGGCCAGCAATATTTTCAATTCGGAATAATGGTTATCTCTGGAACTACACATAGATAAGTCTCCCTGGCCTCAAAGCCAATCTTAATCAATGTTTGCAACAGGAAAGAACAATTGGAAAGTTTGTTAATTTTTCTTTTCCAAAGGGTAAATTTTTTACTATTACTAATTTTTGTAGGTACATAGTAGGTATATATATTTATGAGGTACAAGCATGCAAAGTGTAATAATCACATCATCAAGAATGGAGCATCCATACCCTCAAGCATTTATCCCTTGTGTTACAAACAATCCAGTTATATTCTTTTAGTTATTTTTAAATGTACAACTAAATTATTACCACTATAGTCACCCTGTTGTGCCATCAAATATTGGGTCTTATTTATTCTTTCTATTATTTTTGTACCCAAAGGGTAAATTTCAGTTTTACCTGATGAGTAGGCTGTAGGTAGTCATAAGAGAGGCTAAGCTTGGCTCCCTGATGAGAAATTTATGTGCAAATAGAAGCACAGTTTCCTCTGTGAATAGTCACAAATGGTCATCTATTAAGGACAAGAACCTCTTGGGTAAACAAAACAACCCCCCAAATGCTATCATACTGGTCTTGCAGTCTTAGCAGAGGATAATTTATTAATTTTTTAATTATAATCTTGTGTACTTCCCTTTTTTAAGCACAGCTATTATCCTGCCAGAGTGAAAGTTTCAGTGTTAAGTATGGTACTTGATTTTACTCAGACTTACAAGTAAGTGGAACATTTGTCAGTTCATTCAATTATGTTTCCTTTTTGTTTGGCTTACTTTTAAAAACCAGACTGCCCCTCTCCCTGGAGATTAAGTAGGTAGCAAAATTAATAATGGCAGGACTGTTTTCCCTTTCCCAAGTTAAAAGAGCCACATGGCTTTCTCAGACAAATCCCAGAGTTGTGAGACATGAAGCTTATATAAGATGGGTGGCGGTGGGTGAGGGGATCCTCTTTAATAGAAAACAGAATCTCTTACCTTCTCAAGATTGGCAGTGCTAGGGCCTCTCCAAAGGCCTTGAAAGTGGCCCCAATAAATCTACTTCGAGTTTTTCTAATGTTGGTCTACCTCACCAAGTTGTTCCTTAAGCATTTAAGTATGTGTAGCCCAATACAAGGCAAGCTAAATAAGTTTCTTTAATAATTCTTGTTTTACAGATAATGTACATGCAAAATAATAAAATGTAGCATAAAAGTTCAGGTTTAACTACAGGTTATAAGTTATAAATTGATGCTGTACTGCCATCTATTGTCTATCCAAAGAATTATAACTGTGTTCAACTGAGCCTCAGAGTTGTGATTTCAAAGTTACCAAAAGGTGCCTCCACCTGCATTGAATTGAATTATTTCCTCAAGAGAACTTAAGACACCAGATAATAGAACCACTCTTCTGAATTAAGGCATTGGTTGTAAAGCTGCCTAAGTTTCCTGGCCACAAAGGAAGGAGAAAACTTAATTCACTAACAAACAGCACTAACAGTGTGCATAGTGTTTCTTTACTGCAACTGCTAAATGGTAGACAGCAACCATCTACTGAGCAACCTCTTTCCTGCTAACATTAGACCCTGTATTAGATTACGGACACATACCATCAGATAACGTGAGACCTGAAAAGGCCCCTCGTGATTACCCGGTTCCGTCACGTCGTTGCAGATTTGAAAAGACATTGTTCCTAAGAAACCATGTGACTGACTGACAGTGTTGATCCTGCTGGTTACCCATGTACATGGTACTGGAAGCCCAGTCTCACAGAGGCATCTGATGACAGTGTGAGGATAGAGCCATGCAAATCTCTCCCATCTCCAGAAACAGAACAAAACGCCAAAATCTATTTCCCTTGGAAAACCAAGGATTTTGGATTTACAGAATGGGTTTTTCCTTCAGAAGCAGTGTTGTCTTCAAATTTACATTTTTCTCAGCTGAATAAAGGATCAAATATAGCAATATATATACACAGATTGCAGAGTCATACCAGCCTGGTCATTAGCTATGTGATCTTGAACTAGTTACTTCTTTAAGCCTCAGTTTCTTCATCTGAAAAATGGGAGTGATAAATTAAGAGAATTCAATTAGGCAAAACTTCTAAAATGCTTAGCCTAGTACTGTCATATAGTAGGTTCTCAATAAGTATCACCTGTTGTAATTACACAGTGTCAGTTGACATTTCCTGAATGATAATTTATAAGGTGTCGTATAGATGGTACTTTGAGGTAGCATATTTATCAGGTTCAAATATGAAAGGAGAATGTCTGAGTTGGAAGATCCCTTAGAGATAATCTAATGACCCAACCATACCATTTTTCAGATGAGTTCATTGAGGCCCAGAGATATTCATTGTTCAAAGTCACATGGCTAATGACAGAGATAGGGGTAGAGAACCTACCCAACTCCTCACTCAGAGACTAATTTTAAATTCTCAGTAGATGAGTTCCATGATCACAAAATTCTAAGTTGGATGGGGAAATGAAAACAATTTGCTATGCTCATTCGAGTTTTTAAATACAAGACATCCTCAACGTTACAGCTATACAAAGAATGCTACACCACTACTCCAAGTACTTAAGAGTTGCCAACGGTAATAGAATGCAGAAACTCTGCCATCTAGTGGTTGCAGAAGAATATCACTCCTCTACCTGTCCTTTTTAGCAGGGCTTTTGTAAAAACAACATTCCTCGGTCCAGTCAGCCTCTACCTCCGGATTGCATTCACCTTCTTAAGCACTTTGATGGTTTTTGTTTGTTTCATTGGTTTCTGTAAAGACGGGGTCTCACTATGTTACCCAAGCTGGTTTTGAACTCTTGGCCTCAAATGATTCTCTTGCCCCAGCCTCCCAAAATTCTAGGATTACAGGCCTGAGCCACCAAGTGTTTTACAATGGCAGCCTGAAGTCTGGGAGCCATCTTCCAATGTGCTCTGTGGTGCAAAAATGTCTAAGTTCCCCTCACATCTGACCAATGAAATGCAAATCGTCTCTCCAATAAAGGCTGGAAATGTTTGCCTTAATACTTCCATCTTGTGAAATCGTGGCTTTGGGTACTACAGAGTCTGTGAAAGTTAAGCAAGCTATCTCAGGACCACCTAGTATGTTGATTTTGATCATTTTGGATCACTCCACATGATTAACGAACCATGACACCCACCCAGAACCAGGCTAGGTTCAACAAGGTTTGGCTTTCTTAGCATTGGTCCCAGAGGAAGAAATGATTTCATTCTGGGCACAAGCAAATAGAAGCCAAGGCTGAGAACCAAACAACCAAGGGAATTGTTGTACAAACCCCCAGGAGAATTGAGGAACTGAGGTCTGTGTCTTAAGGAAAGGCTCAGATTTATCAAGAGTCTTGTGTTTCATGCGTGATTGCACATGCTCTCATTTAGAGAAGCTGAAGATCGTGGCATTTTTTTCAGCTTCTCTTTGGAACAGTCAAGGTGGACAAGTTTTGTTTTCAGTTGTCAAAATGCAAAAGAAGGTTTCTTTGATTGCTGAAATTTTCCTTTTAAGGCAATTCAAATTCTTATCATCTAATGACAAAGGAGAGAAAATGTAGCTTTTATTTTGATAGTGTATATACTCCCTAAAGAAAGATTACTAAGCTCATGAATAACATATTAATAATGCCAAAGAGGGTATTTTCAATTGTTATCCTTTGTAGCACCAAAGACACTGATGATATTACCATGGAGCAGGCAAGGAGGAAAAAGCCTGGCAGAATAAAGTTATATTAATGGCTACAAAAATACAGTTAGAATGAATGAGATTTAATATTTGATCTACAGGGTGACTACAGTCAACAATAATTTATTGTAAATTTTAAAAAACTAAAAGAAAATAATTGGATTGTTTTTAACACAAAGGATAAATGCTTGAGGTGACAGATACCCCATTTACCCCGAAGTGATTATTACACATTCCATGTCTGTATCAAAATATCTCACATACTCTATAAATATATACACTTACTATGTACCCACAAAAACTAAAAATGAAAAAAAAAAAAACAACTATGTGGTTATAGGCAAAAGGATAGAGAATTTGTCCTAAATTACCAGGGGCAACTCTGAGGAGTCATCCTTGAGCTCTTCTGCTCCAATCAACCCAGCTGTGATCACTCATCAAGGGGTCCTTTGTCATCGCATTTGAGCTTGGTTTGAGTGACACTATAAGATGCAGCCACATAGAACTCTGGGCTGGACATATTGCAGGGATGCCGAGAAGGATGTCAGGTACCATCTTACTTCATATCCTCTCTATGGAGACTGAAGGGAGAGGTTTACCTCATTCTGAAATGCCAAGAAAAGCTTTTCTTTTTCTCACCTCTTGTCTTTTAGACAATGAGGTCCATGTAGTTGATCATGAATCAATTTAAACAATTATATAGAACTTTATGAATGTGTGTTTCTGTAAAGTAATTGTTTCTCTTATCACACTCATTCTTTTAGTTTTCTGATCTCTATTTATTTGCATTGTTAATTCGATGCAAACTACTGTAAATCTTTCAGAGGAAGAAGTGACAGGGAGGCAGTTATAAATACATGAAAACTGTTTCTTCCACCTCACCAGTATGATATCCTCTAAGCTTGTGCATTCCAACCACCACTATCCTAATTCTAAATTTTATTATGTGTTCAATTTAGTAAGATTCCAGTTATTCTCTGATACTGAGTTTCTCCTGCAGCCTTTAATCCATTTTAACTTCACAAATAGATTGATCTTCCCGATGTACTTTCCTGTTTGGAAACCATCAGATAGTTGAGCACTATCTACAGAATAGAGCCCTAACTTCGCTGTCTGGTATTCAAGTAGTTTCACCTTCTGGACCCAGTCTAACTTTTCAAATGTAGCTCCCTTACACACCCTGTATTCCAGGCAATTTTGCTATATTTTAGCTTACGTATCACTGATGGTTGTTTCTTTCATCTTATCTCTTTAAGGGGCTCCTGGGTATGAGTCCCTTTGTTCCTGCCACAGCATATGATAACATCTGTCACATCACAGATTCTCAGTCACAGTTTACTGGCTGAGAGAATACAAAGCCCTTTCTGCAAAGGTGGTTTGATTCATGACGACAGCAGCTGCTTGTAGAGCCTGTTGCTGTTTATGACTGTTTCAGATAATGTCAATATAAAGCTTTGGTTCAAAAGCACCTCCTCTTAACCACCATAGTTACATGCAAAACTGGTCTGTTGGTTATTATTTTCCAGAACTCTGTGGTGATGTCACATACTTTGAAGTTAACTTTATAGCATCTTTAATATGCATCATCAGACTATTTTGTTTACCTTTGCCCCACCTTGGCTCACTAGTCCAAAACTCATGTCAGCAACAATTAGTAAGAGTCTCTTTTTTGAGACAGAATGTTGCTCTGTCACCAGGCACCAGGCTGGAGTGCAGTGGTGTGATTTCGGCTCACTGCAACCTCCACCTCCTGGGTTCAAGCAATTCTCCTGCCTCAGCCTCCTGAGTAGCTGGAACTACAGGCACGCACTACCATGCCCAGCTAATTTTTGTATTTTTTTAGTAGAGACGGGGTTTTACCATGTTGGCCAGGATGGTCTCGATCTCTTGACCTTGTGATCTGCCCGCCTCGGCCTCCCAAAGTGCTGGGATTACAGGCGTGAGCCACCGTGCCTGGCCAAGAGTCTCTTAAACTCTGGGGTCCCTAAACAACCTGGCGTGAAACTCGTCTGCCTTAGTTAATCCTTCCAGGCCCTCAAAGAATTATCCTGAGCTTTGACAGCACTTACACTACTGCAATCATCATTACTTTATGGCATTTCTAGAAGCAATAAAGTTTCAAGAGAAACTGTGTAACTGTTCCTTGTATCAAACATTTTTTAGCATTTATTATATTTTCTGAACTGACAAACACTTACTTTTCTTATAGATCATATACTTTCAACTTTCTCACAGCAATAATTCAGAGATTTCAAAGCTCTATTCAATATTTTCTTTCATATGGTGGTGTATATATCTCTATAAACCTAAAAGTGAGAATTGAGTTTTTAAAGGTTACTTGCAAGACCTCTAAAACATTCCCACACATAATAGGGTGCTTATACTAAATGCCTTTGATAGTAATATAAAACTAAAGAAATCGTTTTCAACATGAGAGTGAGTTTATCTTTTTAGTTTTTCAAAATAATTATTATGTAGGTTCATTTTTTAAATTAATTCTTATAACTGTCAGTTTCATCATATTCCACTTACTCAATTTTCAAATACCTGTTAGTTGTTTGATGATTAACACAAAATGATCAGTATTTAGTACATAATTCATAACTGTCTGAATCATATCTTTGGCTGCTCTCACCCACCTGCATCAGGTGAGTGAACTCCACAAAGGACAAAAGTTGCTTTAAGGCTTCCTAGATACATCCATATGTAACGACTAGAATTGTCAATTAACTGGTGTTAATGCTTCAAAAGAGAACTCTAATTAAAAATTATTTCTAATGAAAAATCTTTGTGCATTATCAACACATCAGGGATACAGATTTGCTGACTGAAGACAATGGAACAGCTGTGAAGCTGACTCTGAGATGGACTGATATTTATCACTTCAGCTCTCATGAACAGGAATTCTCTAAGGTGCAGAGGAAAGAAGAGATTATCACAGTGTTCCTATTCTCCATCTATCCTAATAGAGTTGTCCTTGCAAAGATGCTAGTCACAGGCTCCAAATGTCAGCTTCAAATTCCCACCCTAAGGGTATTCCAATACCACTGTAACCTCTTTCTCCCCTCCCTCCACCTCAGACTTCCAGTTGTGGTCAGATTTGTTTGCCCTTCCCATACATACAGCTTGCTTCATTATTTATATGTCTTTTCTTGGGTTTTCTATTAATGCTTTTGCCTCTCCTCTTTGTAATATTTGGCTATCAAATTCCAACAAATCTAATTTCAAAATTCACTTCCTCCAAGATTTCTATTGTAATAAATTCTGTGTTTCCTTACCCCTTATTCAGTTTGTACTAAAGGAAATCTCAACTTACAAAAGGGCTGTGTTCCAAAACTTTTTTTAAGGTAACTGATTTATTGTCTTGTAAGTATGTTATAAATGGTGGTTTGATCCCAGACAAGCCTCTAAAAGTCAATTTCAGGTAGCTGAAATATTACACCATAGCAAAAAGAAAAGAATGTCATTATGAATCACAGAACTGTTTCAATATTGGTTTTTAAAAAGAACAAGAAAGCAACAAAATAGTGTGAGAAATAGTGTTTATTTTTCTCAA